>JAAXCT010002996.1:0-48566 GCA_012490785.1 Eragrostis nindensis | reverse complement strand
ATTCCGACGCGGCTTCCTGAAATCAACACTCACCAAAACTCGTGGAGATGATTAGATATAAATTCCTATCACTAAGTTTGGTGTTGTTTCTAGCGAGAGTTGATGGTTAAATAAAGCTGGCTCGGATGATGTGGACGGAGACGAATGCATTGCCGTCTCGAATGGGTTTTTGCTTGGGATAGGGCTTCACCATAGGAATTCCAAGCAAGGTGTAATGATGGTGGGAGCGGTTTCCCTAAGGTTTTCATCTAGGCTCCTTGGAAGGTGGGAAGGAGTTCTTCATGGGTAGCCTAGGAGAAGACCGAAATCGATGATAGGATAGACATAGAATCTAAGTGTACCTCGATTCCATTTATAAGGATGGGCACGTCCCTTACTATCCCCCGACATTCAAAGAGGAGTCTCGAGGGACTTTTCAAGAGTGTGTGTCGGTCGAGGTTAGAAGCTTGTTTCCAACATAATCGTCCATACGGTATTCCGATATGATACAAGCCCTGACAGTAGGGTCATGTCGTGCTTCTACGACATTTCCCTTCATGGAACAAGGGATGGTTATGGAAGTTGGGGCAAATCTGAATTACTTCAGAAATTCACTTTACTTCCTTTGACCAATCCCTATGTGCACATGAGGGAACATTTCATTATAGGCATTCTGAGACATTCCAATATCGTAGTTTCCTTGAGCCAAGGGGTTTTCGAGGTATTTACTGATGTGTCTAGTTGAATCATCCTCGAATGGGAAAAAAAACCGAGAAGGTTGAATTTCTTCTTCCTTCGAAGTTCGTAGCTCGGGAGAGCATATAAAGATTCAAATTTTCTAAGAAGCTTAGCATGGTCCTCTAGAATTTGAGCTATTTCCCTTTCGGACAAGTACTGTTCAGGGCAAGATTTTGCCATTGTGACCTCCTGATGAGTGTTGGAAGAGGCGTTATTCGCAAACTCTTCTTTAAGTTCCTTGGAGAAGTATTTCCTTGGGGAAGGATCTCCAAAGGGTTGCCCAATCAAGAGATCGAAGTCATAGACGTCGAAGACATGTAGATCAAGGCAACTTTAACACTGCCGTAAACACACATTATGAAGAATCCCGTGTCCTTCTAAAAGTGGTACCAAAACTGTCCTTGAAGTTTTGGTGGTTGAGCTAGTGGTTCATCACTTAAATAGTTTGCAAATGACTGGATATGATATTAGCTCCAACCTCGGGATCATATAATGCTTCCACCATGGTTCCTATGATTTCGCAATGAATGATTGAGCGAGAGCCAATCTGAATTACTTCAGAAGAAGCTCTAACTCCCATGACCATTCATTGTTTAAAATAGTTTTCTCTTCCATCTCGGTTGCCCTCATAGAGTGCTCCCTGATGGTAAGATGGATGTCGGGAACTGGTGGTTTCGAGGTTTCATCCTCAGGAAGGGTTTCTGGAGTTGAATTTCTTCTTCCTCCAGTGGTTCGGGTGAGAGCTCATAAGTCGAATCTATGGATGGGAGAATTATGGAGTTGGATTCGGCTAATGAGGGTTTCTCAAAGCTTGACATGGATCCTATCCGGAGGACTCGTGTTTCATCGATGGAGGAAGTGTGCTTTTCTAAGATGTGATCAAGGATCTTCTTTCCTTCCATCGGAGTTGTTGTATGAACGATCCTCCGCGGCTTTGTCAAGTTCTAGGCTAGGGCAGAGGTCATGTCTAATCCCACGTAAAATAGATGTAATTTATCATCGGGGAGAAGCATGCCTGGCTTGATAAATTGATGGAAATCTAGCCCACGCTGCTCCTAGAGACTCCTTCTCTAATTGCTCACACACGAGAAGATCACTCCAGGGAGATGATGTGGGAGATAAAGGAGGAAAACGAGTGACGAAAGTCATCTCGGAGCTTTCCCCAATCGCTTTCCACATTCTCTATGTAATGAGTGTACCATTGTTCCGCCTTCTCTGTGAGAGAAAAACGAAACAACTTCCACCTCAAGATCTCCTGTGGCATGCCTGGGATTACCAGACATGAACACGGTTCTTCAAATTCTCGCAAGTGCTCAGAGGATCTTCATTCTCGGTTCCAGAGAAGGATTGTGCCCGAACCATGGTAATTAAACCAGGAGGGAACTCGTAGCCAGAAGTAGGATTTGATTTAGGTGGCTCTAAGAGTTCTCTCGTAGGAGCTGAAAGATTTCTAATAGGAATGTGCTCCATAAAAAGGTAGCGGGGGTAGGGTAGAATAAAAGATAAAAGATAATGGAAGGTTTGTAAAGGAAAACCTTCCAGGGGTAGCTGGGGTAAAGATAGAACAAAAAGATAAAATCAGAAAAGATAGTCAACAGGCAACTCGGTTCGAAACAACTATGACAACCGTTCCTCGGCAACGGCACCAGAAATGCTTCTTGGTGTTTCTTAACTCTTACAGATATCCGCAAGCGCACGGAATACCGATGTAGCACTTCACCCGGAAGTATTCAGGGTATCGAAATCCATAGGGATAGAGTAGAATTATTTTGTCACTAAGCTGCCTCTAAGGGATAGGAAAGAGAGATTGAACTTAAGATAGTGTTGTTCTTTTCTCTAATGAAATTATAATGATAAGGAATTTCTATCTATCTCTTACTTGCTTCGGTGACCTAGTATGATCTTTAATTCAAAAGACCCTTAAGGTATAAAACCACTGCTCTTAAAGTCTCAGCAGAGAGGGAAGACAAGAACTAACTATATGTCAAGGCTGTCACCCTTGACACCTTCCTCTATTACTGGTGAGATCCTGTGCAAACGAATGGAATTTCTAAGCCTAGACACCACGTCTACACCCAGAAAGACATATTCAATCAGTGGCAGCCGAGGGTGATCCCGCAAAGGGGCCCTTCACACGAGAATAGCGAACATCCGTTCCCGCAAGCAATCAATATCAAGGAAGAACTTAACAATAAAATAATCAAAAGAAGAACTTGGAGACTTACTCAAGTGTATGAATCCAATAAGATACAGAATAGAAGGAGCCGAAGAACAATCCAATCAAGTTTGAATCCTCTTCTAATCACGCTCTAATTACCCTCTTATCTCCTTCTAATCTCTCTCTTAAACACTTCTAATTCTAATACATCAGTGGAATTCTAATACAAATGAATTCACAATCTGATTGAATACAGGGGGTACCCACGCTTATATAAGGGTCTAAGGTCGGTTCGGAGGGAACTAAATATGGTAGTAACCAAAACCGACCTAGAAAACCGCCAACAAACCGCCTTCGCGAAGGCGGTGGCCGAGTGGGGCTTACTGGGGGTCCGGCCGGGCCCATTGGACCGGCCGGCCCATGGTTGGCGCCAAATCTTCTGAGTTTTCTCTGGCTGCCTGATCTCTGTCTCCTACACTCGATGCAAATTGCAGTGGTGCAAATGGGTCCCGCCTGGGCTCTGTTCCTGCGTGGGAGACAAAAGTTGTTGGCGGGCCCATCCTGTCATCCTCTCTTGCAGGTAGCTTCTTTGGGCTGCAGCTCTCGTAGGCATTTATTCAGCGCATGCAGCATTGTCGCCTATAGGCTTTTGTTATTGATGCAATTAGGAAATGGCTGAAGATAAGCCCAGCTGCCTCCTGCACGTGGAGCACTAATGACCCTTTTATTTGTGCATGCATGTCATCAAGTGCTGGTGGTCTTAGTGGGGGACAAAACCATCTGCTGGGCCCCACAATTTCCTTCTTAACCTGCTGCTACTTGTTGGCATTTCCTATAGGGCACTCGGGTGCCAGTAACTCTTGGAGCACCCACCTTTAAGATTTGTGCAAAACAAATATCAATGGCTCATATCTTCTTCTTCCCTCCTCCTCTTTTCTCTCTCTCTCCCCCCACGCCCCGCCGCCGCCGCCGCGCACCGCTCGCTGCGCCGCCGCCGCCGCCGCCCCAGGCCGCCGCACCGCCGCGCACCGCTCGCCGCGCCGCCGCCGCCCGGGCCGCCGCCGCCGTCGCGCACCGTTCGCCGCGCCGCCACCTCATGTTTCGGAACGTTTGTTCCAATGTTCTGGAACATTTGTTCCAATGTTCTGAAACATTTTGAACAATGTTCTGGAACATTTGTTTCAATGTTCTGGAACAACGTTCTGGAACATTTGGAACATGTTCTGGAACAGATGTTCGGGAACATGGGCTACGTATTGTTGGGCCGGCTTAATGGGCTGTTTTGGGCTGAGTGCTCCGCAGTTTGGTGTCACTTAAGTGCTCTATAGGGAGTCGCCTACTTGTTCCTTGTCGTGCTGCCGAGTGCCGATCGTGATAGCTAATTAATGGGTCGACGTTGCATGGCACTACTGCAACTGCTGCTGGCCGACGTGGAACTTGCCAGGGCCTTCTTTCTCACGATTACACAGCACCTGACGGCGACATCAGCTATGTGCTTCACCATGTATTCGTGCATCTGCAAATGTATTAGCTTGTGCGGAACCTTCGTATTCCTCAACATACATGCATGCAGTAGAGCATGGCTGCTGCATATATGTCTTCCATTTATTTGCCTGTGTAGTGGAGTAGCACATGTTGGTCGTCCTAGCTAGCTGCCTTTGTTAACATATTTCCCTTTCACCGAGAGCATTCCAACTATGCCACTTTTATGTCTAACTTGTGTATTTTATCTCTGAATTCCGACGCGGCTTTCTGAAATCAACAACTCACCAAAACTCGTGGAGATGATTAGATACAAATTCCTATCAATAAGTTTGGTGTTGTTTCTAGCGAGAGTGACGGTTCAATATAGTATTTAACGACCGTCAACAGCAGGATCCTCCGCTGACGAGCTCTCCTCCGCCCCGCCCACTGCCTCATAATCCCTCTAGCGGCGACGAGGAGCCTGTGCCCAGCAACCTCGCCCTCGCCAACCGTGCCCCACGCTCCCCGCCTGGCGTCAAGCCCCTCTGCTCACCGACGCCCACATGCCCGGCAGAAGAAACGCCATTGGCGTAGGCAAAGGCTTCTCAATTCGATGCGCGGGCGGGGCATGCAGCCTCGGCACGAGCGAGTGCGTGGTTCGGTTGTTGCCGCCGCCGTGGAGCGCGCAGCCACCGGCTCAAGCGCGGGCGGAGCGCAGGCCCCTGTGCTGGAACGCTCGGGCGCCTCCACTGCCGCAGGCAGAGGTGTTGGAAGGACGCGCCGGCGTCAGCGCAGACCTTGCCGCAGGGCGGGACCAGGCTACTGTCGAGGAGCGAGGAGCAAGCTGTGTCCAGGCCTTCGGCGGCCGGCGCGTGGTGCGGCAAGGGGAAGCGGCGCGTCCGGCCAAGTCAGCGCAACAAGCGGACAAGAGGACGGGGATTGCGATTAAAACTTTTTAAAACTGGGGTCCACGAATTATGTAAAAAAATTGGCAGCGGTGGGCAGCAGCTACGGTGGATTAGCAGCACGTAGCAGTTTGAGAGGGTCGACCCCAAGGTTACCCGTGGGTCCAGCGGGGCAGCTGTTCCGATGGGGCGGATCGACCCCCGAACCTGTTTTATCGTCGGAGGAGCGCAGGGTCACATCTAGGAGGGCTCCGATCCGCTCCATTTGCAGGCCTAGTGGGGCCCATGCCTTCCAGATGGACGCGAGTTTCGGTGTGTTAACGCAGCCGAAGAACTGTGCCTGATAGGCAGAACGTGCAGTGTACTCTCCGTTCGAGGTTAGCTTCCAAGTAATTCATATCTTCCTGCTGCGGCTGCAGACGATTGACGAGCCGAGGTTCCAAAGCGTGATGAACTCCGACAGGTGCGCTATCGTGAATCCGACCTGGTGGTTCAGATGACGGATCCAGTTGTCATTATGAAGGGCGTCCTCCACGGATCGCTTCTTTTTCTTAGATTTGGCGATAAAATGGTTTAATTAATACAAGAAATCTCAAAACTTCCCTTTAAATTCCCCTGCATATACTCCCTCCATACTGGTAAAAAAAGGTCGTTTAGGACAGTATTTAGCATAGCAAAGGAGTAATTAATTAGGGTAGAGTTTTCCCTGTTTGCGCCTTTTAAATAGTGTGGCGGGTGTGTGCTTTACAAGAAAGTATCACAGGTGCATTGGGTAGCATAGGGAGTCCTGTGCGAGGAGTTTTGGGTTCGAACTGTGTCCCACGATATATTTTTCGTGAATTTTGCATGCTCCTTTTTTCATTAGCGTGCGTTCGGATAGATCGTTTCTTTGTTAGCATGCGTTCGGATAGGGCTCACGGTTGATGCTCTCCTTTTTTCTTCGCTGGCTTGCATTCGATTAGCGCTTCTTTTTTCGGTTACCGCTTCTTTTTTTTTTTTTCAGGTTGGCGTTTTCAGGTCCGTCGCCAAAGATGGAAATAATCGCAAGTTTTTTTCGCTGGCGTGCGCTCGGTTGCCACTGTTATGGTACTAACTCTAGTTGGACTAAGAAAAGAAGTTCTAAGAGAATCTATCCGACTCTTTATCCAACGTGTGAGCAATTTACTAAAGAGTTCCTCTCCTAGTAGGAAAGGAGGGCCTCACCCCCGGATATAAATAGTGGAGCACCCCATGTTGTAATTACAAGTTTATTCAGAATAATAAAGAGAAGGCTCCACCTATATTGTGTCTCGTCTCTTGTCTACTTTGTGTGATTGTTTCCACCGTCGATAGCGGTACCACAACACGTTATCAGCACACTCTACTGCTGAGCCGCCGAAGTTGCCGACAGAGAAGAAGCCGCCGAGTTGAATTTGCTGCGCCGACCTCGGGACTCGAGATGCCTTGATTTCCGTGCTCAACAACATCGACGTCCGCGCCAACACGCTGCTGTTGGACGAGATCGGGAACGACTACACGGCGTCTTGATCGTCACTGCATCGACTTGCGCCTGCATCAACTTGCGATCATCTACATCACGCCCGAAGGTGATTTTTTTTGCTACCCGTAGTTCAGCAAGATCGCGATGACTCGTTGCAGCCTCGGATCTGGAAGTCCCCGATGCAACACCCGGACCTGGTTTTCTATAACCAAGATTTTTTGCGTCCCTACATCTAGTTTTGTTAGGGATCACATAATTGAAAAGAAAAGCAACACAGTGGTGGGGCTTGTAGCCACCACCATCGCCGTCGACTCACCGACGGCGAACATATGCACATACACGGCGACTTGCACGTCGCCGACACACAGACAATGGCTCGCAGGCCATGACACACAAACATGCATCAGCAAGGAGTCAGAAAAGTAAAAGTAAAGAAAAAGGGAAAGGAAGAAGAACCCTAACCCTACCCTAGCCCTAGCTACTACTCGCCGACAATGAGCCGAACTCGTTGTGTTGCGCCGAGCTGCACCTTGGACCGATGAGCTGTTCACGCGTATGGACCCGCATGTCCCGCCGCCTCCTAATCCCAACTCGTTGGCGACGAGCTCGGAGCTCGCCGCCGACCACCACGCCCGCATGTTGTACCTGCGCGCCGGGCCCGCACGTCGCGCGCTGAGCCAGCACGCAACGCGCCGAGCCGAGCCGCCTCTACATCCGCGGCACCGCACGCCGGAGCCAAACACTCCGACTACCATGCAGGGTGGCCATGCCCAGATCTGGGGCCGAGGTCGCCGGATCTGAACTCAGGCCACCGGATCTGGGGGACCAGGACCCACCGCCATATGGAGGGCCCCGGCTCGTCTTCCTCAAGAACGACGGCGGGAGCACGTCGCTCAATCGCCGCCGCCGCCTCCATGCGCCATGCTTGCACGCATCGCGCCGCCGTCCCGCCACCGCGCCCCACGAACCGGGGCTGCACTCCACCCTCACCCGGGCGACGAGCCTCGCACGAGCTCACCTGGGGATTGCCTCGCCACGCTGCACGCGGGCCCCCTCCTTCCTCCCTCTCGCCGGTGCTTCGCGCCATGGCGAGGCCGGCCACCGCGCCGCCTTGCCGCCTCCGCCGCTGCTCGGTGGGTAGAGGGAGAAGAGGAGAGAGTGAGGGCGAATGGGATTAGGATTTCCAAACCCGATCCTCTCGCTTACATATCGGCCGGGCAGGCCGGCCTGGTGGGCTGGGCTGGGATGGGCCAAGCTGGCCCACCTGGCCGGCCTGTTTCTGAAAAACAGAGAGAAAAAAAAGAGGAAAATTCAGGAAAATCTGAAATTTTGCGGAAAACCCCCAGGAAATTGAAGAAATTGTTAGGATGGGAATTTTATAGAATAGACCCTGAAGATTTCCAGATTTGAACCCGCAGTCCATTATTTTTACAATTAGGCCCAGATTATTCTGAATTTACATTTAGGCCCTGAAAAATTATGAAAATGACCTTGAGAGTCTCTGAAATTCGTCTAAATACGGTTATTTTGCAAATAACACCTCGAGTTTTAGGGAATTTATGTCAGAAACATAGAAACATGCTATTTTTGCTGTTGAACCTCCTATTTGTGCATATTTACTGTGTAAATTGATCTGAAATCATGCATATCATGTCTAAGCAATTAAAACATGATAAAACATGCCTTTAATCATAGAAACATGGTTATAGGTCTTTCTTGGAGTTCTTAATCCACTACGTTTTGCATTCTACAAAATGTTTACCAAGAAGTAAACATATGCACTTTCATATGAACATCTTGTAGATGTCTCAAACTTATGAAATATGAATTCGACTCGCCTTGAATGGTTTTAACTATTTATCTTGGTCACGTGATGATGAAATCCTCTTAAGTGGTTAAAAATCTCTTGAAGATGATTAAACCCAAGAATGAGGATATTGATCCATCCGAAGTGGAGAAATCTTAGACACTGCATTTCCTAAGACATCACTTAAGTTTTTTCCTGAAGAATACATGAATGAAATAGTCCAAAGGTCTTGTGGGGCTCTCTGAATGTGAGTTTTGAGAAGTTGAATCTATCTCACAATGTTGAGCGTGATGCACTTACGCTTTCAACACTACAAGATATTTGTGGATTATAATACCGCATGCATTCGTACGAGATCGTCACTCACACGAAGCTTTGTGACGTTGAACTTGGCAACAAGGAACTCATACATAAATCTCTCTCTACCTAATTGTTGGTATTTCTTACGTCACGAATAAATCCGCAAGCGCACAGAATACCGTTGTAGCACTTCACCCGGGAGTATTCCATGGTATCGTATTTATATTTCCCCAAGGAACGGAGGTATCCTGCAACAAGGTTAGTTGTACCCAAGGACAACAAGAATGATAGTAGTGTAGAAGTGAGAGGATGAATAAAGATCTAGTTATCCCTCAGGATAGTTGTACTCTAGGTCTACTTGTATGCTTCGGGCACTGGTATAAACCTGGTCTGCCAAGTCACTCCAGCTTTTGGCTCTACGACGAACCCGAACGTGGAGGATTACTCGGGACGGACATGGCTGTCACCACCTGCCGCCTACCTCTACAAACCGTAGGGCACGCTGCAAACAAAGTAACCTCTAGCCTAGACACCACGTCTATGCCGTCGATTACTACTCTAACCTTGGTCCTGGTACCAATCTGAAAGGCTAGAGCACCCCTTACAGAGCGATGATCCCGCAAACAAGTATAAGTAGAATAACAACTAGTAAATAAAGCTCACTAGATCAATATCACCACTAATACTAACTTATGAATAAGAACGACGAACGAACGATGAACGAACGACGAACGATGAACGAACGACGAACGAACGATGAACGAACGAAGAACTATTAATAAGAAAGTATGAGCCAAAGTACAAAAGTTGGGGCTTGTCCTCACAAAGGGAGGATTACCCTTCTCTCTTCCCTTGCCCTCTCCTCTACTCTACTACTTTACAAGAGGCTCTAGGACTGAGAGGTGGGAGTGGTGCTCTCCTCTTGGATTCTTGAGTTGTGTCTTTGGAGGAGGGGGTACCCCTTT
The DNA here is from genome assembly GCA_012490785.1 of Eragrostis nindensis. Lineage (NCBI taxonomy): Eukaryota > Viridiplantae > Streptophyta > Magnoliopsida > Poales > Poaceae > Eragrostis > Eragrostis nindensis. Next base: position 38,770 of record JAAXCT010002996.1, on the reverse strand, counting down.
ATTTATAGCCCAAGAAGGTCGATAACTTTGAGTCGGTTCCCGGCTTTGATGGCATTCATTGCAGGTGGAACCGACCTCTAGAAGGCGGTGGCAAACCGACCTAGGAAGCTGGGCCAGGGAGGCCTCCACCTTGGGTCGGCCGACCCAGGGGGTCCCCTCTGGGCCTGGCCTTCCTCTGGCTGCTGACTCTGGTGGTCTTCTTCTGTTGTACTTTGGGCTTTATTTGAATAATTCTTTATGTCGGGGAAAATTGGTGTTTCCAGGATGGACCTGTTATGCTTCCTTTTCCCCGTTTTCCTATGAATTGCAGCTGCACTCACAAATTCACCAAGACTTGTGGAAATGATTAGTTCAAAGCCCTAAGTCTACTTTGGTGATTGTTTCATTATAAAAAGTGCGACTAGTTGACTGTTAAAATCATGACTTAACATCCGTCAACAACTCTTCCACACTTAGCTCTTTGCTCGTCCTCGAGTAAAGTTGCGAGCTTAAGGCGGGAGATACTCTTCCTCATAAATGAAATCCTGCACACAAGTTATTGCAAGCCACACTTTGTTCCTGTGAACTGAGGTGTCTAGCATGTATTCCTTGGATGATTGAGAGGTGGAACGATCAAGTCTCTATTCACCTCGTCTTTCCTGTCAAGTAACTTGGGATTTTTTGCAAAATTTTCAAATAAATAAATACATAGCTTCTGCTCCTCAAGTGACTCTCTCAAGTCGCTCATGGTGTTTTTGGTATTTTTCCTTTCAAGGGCCATGATCTGCCCCTTCCCCTACTTGTGATTGATTCAGGCTTTTTGTGGAGCTCAAGGTAGCGTAAGGTGGAGCATACTAGTGTTGCTTATTTTGCTAAGTCAAAAACTATGCAATAGAGAAAAACAAGTCATACGATCTGATCAAGATGTGCATGTGTGTGGTGGTATGAAAGAATTGTGCTCCTTTTTATGATGTTCCTTCTCTCTCTTTTTGGAAATTTTTTTGAGGAAGACATGGCTATCATATTCTTTTTCTTTTCTCTTTTCAATATTTTTTTTCATCATGCTCTACTTTTGTATGAGCTGGGATTATTCTTTTCTTTTAATTTGTATAGCCATGTCTCCAATGATACTTTGAGAAAGAAAGGTAACAAAGATTTTTGGAGCATTTATTTTGGTGGATGAATGATGAAATGCTCAACTTCCAGTGTAGAAATGTGGCATGTGAATGTGGAGTGTACGTGATCTTAATCAAGAAAGCATGACAAGTGTTCTCACTAGGGTCCGAGAGTTTGACAAAGCTCAAATTAACAACTAGCAGCGTATAGGCTAAAGATGTCATCATGATGAATATGGCCTTGGTAGGAAAATGTAAGTCAAATGAGGAACAAAAGACTATGAAAGTTTTGATTTTTGTAAAGATAAAATCCCAAGCACTTGAAGGTTAAACAAGGGTCATTTCAACGAGATCATATCACACATGCCAATTATCTAGGAACAACATGGGGTCCTATTGATAGATTGTTCACAAGCACTCAGCGATGAAGCTCGAAATAACAAGTGTGCAAGTCCATGTGTGCAAGAGGTAGAGTTATGGGCATGGGCATGTGATGATGCTTTGATATTTTCCTGAAAAAATTAATTTGTCAAGTTTTATTAAATTTTCAATTTATCCGAAAGAACTTGATAGTGTAGCAGGCAAAAAGTGGAAGTGTGGAACAAAGTCAGGGTACTGAAGGAAGCAGAGCCTCGGTGGGGACCACCAGGGGTCGCCCGACCCACCTGGTGGGGTCGGTCGACCTGGCCTGGGCCCCACTGAGGGTTCTGTTTCGCGTGCTAGTGTCTCCTGATTTGCTTCGTGTGATTCTGATGATTTGCACGTGATTGTCCCAGATTGGAGGTGATGTTCCCCCCCACACTTGCCTTTTTGCCTGTTTCCTTCAAAAATGATAAAAATATGGAAAATACAAATTGCTCTGCCGGTATGCAAACCCGGGGAGCCTAATATATTTATTCATATTTGATAGATAAAACAGGCGCATTCCAATTGAAAGGAAATGAACCTAGACGAAATTAAAGGGGAATAAATGCGCCTGTAGAGAAATATTGTTCCCTCTGTTTTTGGATCCAACGTGCCAAGGCCCGATCGATTTTGTCTAGGAGCTTCTCGATCTCGGCCTTCTCCTTCCTTGCGCACGCAAGCTCTTCGTCAATGATTTTGATTTTTGCGTGGACCCTTTCTAACTCCCTTGTGATGTCTTCATTGGAGAAACCGTTGAATGGGTCTTCTTCATTGATGGTTGCAAGGCGGAGCTCCACAGTTGGAGGATACTCTTTCTTTTCCTCCTTGATGTAAAAGTGGTGTGGAGCGCTCGGGGTCTTTTTAGCTATGGCGACGAAGGTAAAAGGTTTTCAATGGAGAAGGAGATGAATTGAGAGGGGTGCAAAGGGTTGGTTTTTATAGGTGTTCACCCCCTCCTGGCGAAGGATCATAGGATTTATTTCCAAAGCTCAGAGGAACAGGAAGGGAAAGATTGGATGGCGAGATGAGCAAAAGATGGAAAGCAGAGGGGGGCCAGGGTGGGTCGGCCGACCCAGGGAGCCAGGTTGGCCGACCTGCTTTGGCAGGCTCTGGCCTTCCATTTTTTTCTGTGGTTGGTTTAGGCAAGGTGAAACTTTATTTTAAGAGCTATGATAAGAAATTCTCGGAGGAAAACGTCAGAAAAGATCATCTATATCAATTAACTTCATGATGTCGAATTCCTTATTTTTTTCAGGCTCAAGATAAATTTTGAGACGTTGGCCATTTACCTTAAAAACATTACCTCCGTCGTCCTGAAGTGTGATTGCTCCATGGGTCGACGTGTCAACAATTGTGTAAGGCCCATCCCATTTGCTTCTTAATTTTCCATGCCCGAAGAGTTTAACCCTTGAGTTGAACAGTAAAACCTTGTCTCCAACCTTGAACTCTTTTATTTTTATTCGCCGGTCGTGCCAGCGTTTTGTTCACTCTTTGTAGATAGCTGAATTATGATAGGCTTTGTCTCTCCATTCTACCAATTCAGCTATCTCCATTTTCCGCCTCCATCCAGCACCTTTCATGTCCATGTTCCAAGTGCGCATGGCCCAATAGGCCCTATGCTCCAACTCGACTGGTAGATGGCAAGTTTTTCCACATACGAGTTGGTATGGTGACATGCCTATGGGCGTCTTATAGGCTGTTCTGTATGCCCATAGTGCATCGGGTAGCTTATTCTTCCATGCCTTCCTCGTATCAATCACTGTTTTCTGCAGCATTCTCTTGATTTGTTTGTTTGAGGTTTCTGCCTGCCCGTTTGTCTGGGGATGGTATGGAGTTGCAATGTTGTGCTTGGTTCCAAGCTCTCTTAGGAATGCCCGGAAGGTCTTGTCAATAAAGTGAGACCCTCCGTCGCTTATCACCATCCTCGGAGTTCCAAATCTTGGGAAGATAGTCTCATGGAACATCCGACGAGCATGTTTGGAATCCGCGGCTCTGCATGGCATAGCTTCTACCCATTTGGACACGTAGTCCACTGCCACCAAGATATATTCACAATCATGGGACTTGACGAACGGTCCCATAAAGTCAATGCCCCACACGTCGAAGAGTTCGACTTGAAGGTTGTATGTGAGGGGCATTGCATCCCTTGCTGTGATGCCTCCAAATTTCTGACACTTTGGACATCTCCTGATGAATTCTTTTGTATCTTCATACATACTTGGCCAGAAGAATCCGCATTGCCAGATCTTTGCTTGTGTACGGAAGGCACCATAGTGTCCCCCGTATGGACCTGCATGGCACTTCACAATGATTTGTGTGCTTTCTGGTGTTGGCACACATCGCCTTAGCAGTCCATCGGCGCAGACACGATAGAGATATGGTTCGTCCCATATGTGACGGCGGCTCTCATAAAGCAATCTTTTTCTTGTTTCACCTGGTGGTACATACCCAGTCACTATGAAATTCACAACAGCAAGAAGCTCTTTCTCAGTGGTAGTGTAATTCAACTGAGCTCCTGTCAGAGTTTTGCTAGCGTAAGAATTGCATGATGCTTTTTATCATGCATTTGACCAAGAACTGCCCCCACCGCATAGTCACTAGCATCACACATGATTTCAAACGGAAGTGTCCAATCAGGGGGTTGAATGGTTGGAGCAGAGATGAGTGCATTCTTGAGAGTAAAAAAAGCATGCATGCATTCATCAGTGAAGTCAAAAGGTGCATCCTTAGCAAGAAAGTTTGTAAGGGGTCGTGCAATTTGGGAGAAGTCTTTGATAAAACGACGGTAAAAACCAGCATGCTCCAAAAAGCTACGAACACCTTTGACATTCATAGGAGGTGGAAGTTTTTCCATGACTTCTATTTTTGCTTTGTCCACCTCTATCCCTCTCTCAGACACCAAGTGTCCAAGAACGATGCCCTCACGGACCATAAAGTGGCACTTTTCCCAATTAAGTACCAGGTCCTTCTCACGGCATCTCTGTAAGACCTTGTCTAAATTTTCTAAGCAATGATCGAAAGTTTTCCAATAAACAGAGAAATCATCCATAAAGACTTCCATAATGTTTTCGATCATGTCAGAAAAGATAGACATCATGCAATGTTGGAACGAGGCAGGTGCATTGCACAAACCAAAAGACATGTGACGATAAGCATACGTTCCATATGGGCATGTGAAGGTGGTCTTATTTTGATCATCTGGGTGGATGGGAATTTGATGATATCCCGAATACCCATCAAGGAAACAAGAGAAAGAATGATTTGCCAACCGTTCCAACATCTCATCGATGAAGGGTAGCGGAAAATGATCTTTCTTTGTAGCGTTGTTAAGTTTTCGGTAATCAATGCACATTCTCCACCCCGTGACGGTGCGTTGAGGAATAAGTTCATTTTTATCATTATTGACGACCGTCATACCTCCCTTCTTGGGTACCACTTGTACGGGGCTCACCCAATCACTGTGAGGAACAGGATAAATGATCCCGACATGTAGAAGCTTCAAGACATCTTTTTTCACCACTTCTCTCATCGCATTATTCAACCTCCTCTGAGGTTCCCTCGAAGGTGCACTCTCAGGATCTGTGGGAATGCGATGGGTGCAGCGAGCAGGGCTGATCACTTTTAGGTCTTCAAGTGAGCATCCAAGAACGGGACGGTGTTTTTCAAGCATGGCAAGGAGCTTTGCCGTTTCTTCTTCAGAAAGCTTGTTACTTATGATAATAGGGGCTTCTGGATCTCCGTGCAAGAAAGCATAGCGCAAACCGGGAGGTTGCGCTTTGAGTTCAATGGGAGGTCGTGGCGGTGGTGTGGTTTCTGGTAGCTCAAAAACATCCTCTGGCTCAGCTTCTTCTAAGACAAAGTCTTGTGCATCTTCTTCCAAGGCTGACTCGGGGAGTTCTTGTGGAAATATGGCCATGACCTCCTCCACTTGATCTTCCTCAAGTGGTCCATCGGAGAGAGTGTTTCTGGATGTGGTGATGGGTAGGGAAAACGATTCTCTCCCAATGGTGAAGCCGAGGTTGCCCGATGGTGGTGCATCCATCAAAATCTTTCAACGGGATGCCCAATCATCATGTCGAAGTCTGGAACTTCAAAGACATAGAAATCCAGGACAACCTTGAACTCCTCATGACAGAGTGTCATGTCTCTGACAATCCCCAAGCCTTCAAGAATAGGCCCTGATGGGTGCTTGAACAGCTTGTCTGTTGGTGCCCATGTTTGGTTGCCAAACATAGACAACGCATATGTGTCGGAGAGGATATTGGCACCAACAATGGGGTTGTAAAGAGCTTCCACCTCGATCCCTCTGACGGAGCAGCAAAGATTGGAGGAGGGAGAATTGAGCTGAATGATTGAAGTCAACTCCCTTAGACAGCTCATTCTCCCTCAACCATTCCTCACTCATGATTGAAGTCAACTCCCGAACAGTTTCCACAAGATATTCTTTTTCAACTGGCTCAGGAGGCGGCAAAGGACCAGGGGGTCTCTTTTGAAACAAATAGTTCGAGGTATTCCCAAAATCACCAAAAATATCTTCCTAGAACTCAAATGGGAACTCGAGAGGTTCATCATCCTCTGTCATTGTTCTTGAGTCGGATGAGGACTCGGATGTTGGGTCTACCGATGTAGACACTGTTGGCGTTTCTTACGCAAAAGATTAAATTCAATATCCGCAAGCGCACGGAACACTATTGTAGCATTTCACCCTCCAAAGTTATCGTATTTATATCTTTCCACAGGGAAGCAGGCTAAGAACATCATGAATTAACAAAGAAACATCTATTATTTATAACTTGCAAACTAAACCAAAGCAGTGACAAGATAAGTGATGTTTGTGTGGTACTCAGGAAAAAGGTCCATATAGAAAACAAGGATTTAGCATTTAGTTTGGGAGGACAACAGGAATAAGGGTATCAGTCAGCCTAGGGGTTAGCATTGAGTTTTACGATAGCCTACAATTATCTACTTAAGCTCTTACTACAGATACGTTCAAGTGCATCGGGGCATAGCCACTTCAAGGTGCGGACTGGGGTGAGAAGGGACCTCGATTACGACTACTATTTCCAACCCTGCCTAACCAACCCGGACGTGGTGGATTACAGAGACCGGTGTAGCTCTCACATACACTCGCGGCTACCATCCTCCGTGGGGTTGGGTGCACACTCACGCCTAGAATAATTCCTTGAACCATACAAGCAACGATCCTAGATATCTTACTCTTCGCGTAAGAGCAAGCCAGCCATGCATAATAAATCTAGGTGAATTGTGTAAGCATAGACCAGCAAACAATCCGCCTGATCTATCGTACATAGACGTGGCACCAACACAAGAATTTCTCTATAATAATTACTTAAATAAATAAATATAAACTAAAAGGAAAACTAAATTGAAGAAATAAGAAAATAATTATATCAAAAAATCTAAAAGAAAACATAAAAGAAAAGATACAAGAGAACTTTACCCAAACTCCGAAGAGAACTCCGGAACTCCGAGCGAAGCTCTCACTTCTACTCTAACTCCCACGACTAAACTACTAATCCTAACCTAAACTACACAAGTGGAGTGTTTCTTCCATGAGGTGCATTTTGGAGTGAGGGAGGGTCCTCTATTTATAGTGTGGAGTTGCCTTGGGAGAGTGGAGAAGGTCCCTACATGCTTGGAGCATTTCATGGGATATTCCTTTCTTGCCGACGTCACCTTGCTTGGCCGGGTCGTCAAGTGGCTTGTGACCGACTCTGGAACCGACTGGAGGAAGATTGGGCTGTTTCGGGTTTAACATGGGCCGGCTGGTGTTGGCGGTAAAATGTGACTTTTACCACTCGCACACATGGCCTGAGAGATTTGCTTCACTCTGTTCAGGACCAAACTTGGAAGCGGTGAATTCCGGAGCGTGCCAGTCGATTTTCCCTGCAAATCGACAAAGACAAGAAAAAGCGTGTAAAATTCCTGGGCTATCGGCCCCGTACAGGCCGATGCGTAACCGCAGCCAACGTTAGTAAATAAATGAAATATTGTATTAAATGCTCGGCTGTCGGCTAGAAACGAATCGGCATGTCGCAACAGTAAATGCTCGCACGATAACTAAAGCAAACGACAGATGCAACAAGATCGGCAATCGGCAAAGCATGCAATCGGCAAATAGCTATCGGCAAACAAGAAGGCTCGAACCTATACTTGAATGGGAACAATAAGATATTTAAAAGCACGCAAGCATAGATCTGAACGTTTGGTAAACAATCGGGTAAACACCCCAAAAGAACGATTAAACCAATAACTACTAATTATACCCATAATCGATCAATCGCTTCACCGAGGACACGTCAACTAAGTGAAGTAGAACAGGACACGTCAAACTGCTCTACACGATCGATAGGTACAAGTATAATCGGCAACTACCAGTCCCAGATACCCAGTAAATTAAATCTAACTCTTAGCAACTGTTTCACCGAGGACACGTCAACTAAGCGAAGCAGACAGGACAAGTCTAACTGCCTACCTAGTCACCAAGAACAGATCTAATCGACCAAATACCTTAACCGTGACTCGAGTAACAAGATCAATCAGGAATCGACATCAGCAATCGGCAAACAAGGTCGCGGCTAGGATAAGTCAACTAACCGTAACAAAGAATTGGACCAGGTCTTAAACAATTCCATGTAGTCGATGCATAATGTAAACCCTAGATTGATCAACATTACCGGATAACTAGCAGCCACATCAATCTTAATCATTGACAAGTCGACAAAGACTTTGCTTCCAATAGTGACCTCGATATTGGTGACTCCTTTGACCTCACAGCTCCTGCCTCCAAAATCCCTCAGCGTCATGTTGGTCTTGGTTAATTCTTCAGGCAGTTTGCCGATCTTTCTGTATGTCACCATCGGCAAAACATTGACAGTAGCACCACCATCGACCATCATCTTGCTCATCGGCTTACCATTGATGAAACCATTAAGGTACAAGGCCCTTAGATGGAGATGATCGACACCAGACAGCTCTCAAATACTGCTTGCCGTGGACCCAATAACAACTCGGCAGAAGCTTCTTCTTCAGATTCATTAATATCCAAAGCACTAAATTCTCGCGGCAGCATAAATACCATATTGACAGGAGCTTCAACTTCATGTACCTGAGATTTAACTTTTGGTCTCCATACCTTCTTGGACTCGGGTCCCTTGTCATGATCATCCTTTGGGTTCACCTCTTTGTTCAGCTCTCGGCAACGTGTCCTCTGAACTTTTCTCTTCTGGGTCTTGGTAAAAACGCCACTTGGACACCATTGACCTTCTTCTGTGAACTCACCCTGATAATCTTCTTCATGATCAATTTGATTAACAAGTCCAAGCCTCTCTTGCACAGAAACCCTTGATGTCAGCCTCCCTTCAAAGCGATCATACTGTCTCTGGGGAAACCATCTCGAAGGACCAGCTTCTCTGTACAAATCACCAGACCGCCTGCTACAACCTGGACAGTCTTCAATTGATGGCAGCTTCATACCCTGCTCCCAACAATACTGGAAGAAAGGACAGGTCCAACGCGGGTCAAAGTCATCATCACCAGACCTCCTGTCTTCCCTCTCTCTCTTCCTTGAGTACTTGCGGATCAATCCAGCAGATCGACCAATCATGTTGACTGGTAAAGGATGTTCATCAATCTTCATCGGCTTCTGACCAGAGAATTTGACGCGATCACTCTCAATTGCCGATTGGATCTGTTGCCTGAACACCTTGAACTCATTGGTATGATGAGAGGGAGTATTATGCCACTTGCACCACTTGATTTTCTTCAACTCCTCTGCTGAAGGCAATGTGTGATTAGGAGGGAGTTGAATAAGCTTCTCCTGTAGCAGCAGACCAAATATCTTGTCGGCTTTGTTGATATAAAATCATATTTCTTTTCTTCTGCCTTCTGCTTGACCCATGGACAAAGAACAGACTTCCTATTCCTGGTCCACTCAGCAAGAGCAACTTCAGCTTCATCATCAGAATCAGAAGAGTAATCGGCATAAGCCGCCTGGAACTGTCTGCCACGTGTATTCTGAATACGTCCCTCATGAATCGACGCCTTCTGATAGAGCTGTGCCAAGTCATCGACTTCCTGAGGTGCAAACTTATCTTTGATTTGAGGCAACAAACCCTGGTAAGCAATCTCAGCCATTTGCCGATCCGTCAGATTCAGGTTATAACACCTGCCACGGATGATTCTGAACCTCTGGACAAAATCGGCAACTGACTCCCCAGCCTTCTGACGAATAGCTGTCAAATCTGATATGCTCAACTCTGCCATGATAGTAAAGAAATAGGAGTGGAACTTCTTTTCCAAATCGGCCCAATTTCACACGGATCCAGCTGGAAGCGCAGTGAACCATGAGAATGCCGATCCGGATAACGACAGAGGAAACAATCGGACCTTCAATGCATCTTGTGCCGATGCCTCTCCCAACTGTGCCAAATATCGGCTGATGTGCTCCACTGTAGAGACATTATCTTGCCCAGAAAACTTGCAAAATTCTGGCAGCTCATATCGATGTGGCAAGGCAACTTGTTCCATCCACTCTAGATATGGACGTCGATACATAAAGCTCTGTTCCTTGGGCTTGAGATCGAACTGCTCCTTCATGACTTCAGCCAATCTGGCGACTATGTCTTCAGATGAATTCTGCACTTGCCCCCCAGCCAAATGGGCTGGCTGCTGTGACTGTGCCTGAGCCTGAGCAGGTTGCTCCCCGTTGTAGTGCTCACTGTAATCTGCCACTCTATGATAGCCTTGCAGTATCTCTTGGTTGAACAGCGCAGGGTTGACATTTGGAGCCACGTGATACTTTGTCTGAGGGGTTTGACCAATCCTTGGTTCAGTAGTCGTACCACCACCTTCCCTCTGTACGGACATCGGCGCATCGATAAGATTTGGCGCCGATACCCGAGCAGTACTTGCAGCCAAAGCTTGAGCACTTTGAGACCACAACTCCGGTGGCATACCATATGGTTGCCTTTGTTGACCAGCAGTACTTGTCTCTTCTTGAGTTACGGGTTGACCACCAGATTGTGCAGGACGTGCTGGAGTAGTAGTTGGTGCAGTAAACGATGGTCCCATGAATCCAGGCTCGCTCTGCATGGTTCCATCAGCAAGTGCCTTGAGCATATTGTATAAAGTGTTGACCAGCACCCCTGAATGGTTGATGAAGGCATTGTGGACCGCAGCATTCACCACTTCTTCCATCAAAGCTCGATCTGAAAATTTTTCAGCTTTCAATGCGGCCAATTCTTCTGCACTTAGCACTACTGGCGGAGCTAACACTGATGTAATCTTGCCACGAGTCATCTTGATTGTGTCAAAATATTTAATCTGACACCCAAACAGATAACTCTGATAATGCTTCTTCTGATCCAAAGACATCTTCTCCCAAGCGCTCAACTCATTGTTGGTAGTTATCTTAGAAGAGTCTTTGTCATCTCGAACAACTTGTGCAGGAATCATGATCTTCTGGCCCTTCGCGTCAACGAGCAAAGTACCATCATCAGCAACAGCTTGAACGAACGCCATCTGCTCTTGAAAACTTGATCTGTCCCACCGGGCGTGCCAAAAAGTGTGTTGGCGGTAAAATGTGACTTTTACCACTCGCACACGTGGCCTGAGAGATTTGCTTCACTCTGTTCAGGACCAAACTTGGAACGCGGTGAATTCCGGAGCGTGCCAGTCGATTTTCCCTGCAAATCGACAAAGACAAGAAAAAACGTGTAAAATTCCTGGGCTATCGGCCCCGTACAGGCCGATGCGTAACCGCAGCCGATGTTAGTAAATAAATGAAATATTGTATTAAATGCTCGGCTGTCGGCTAGAAACGAATCGGCATGTCGCAACAGTAAATGCTCGCACGATAACTAAAGCAAACGACAGATGCAACAAGATCGGCAATCGGCAAATCATGCAATCGGCAAATAGCTATCGGCAAACAAGAAGGCTCGAACCTATACTTGAATGGGAGCAATAAGATATTTAAAAGCACGCAAGCATAGATCTGAACGTGGTAAACAATCGGCTAAACACCCTAAAAGAACGATTAAACCAATAACTACTAATTATACCCATAATCTATCAATCGCTTCACCGAGGACACGTCAACTAAGTGAAGTAGAACAGGACACATCAAACTGCTCTACACGATCGAACAGGACAAGTCTAACTGCCTACCCAGTCACCAAGAACAGATCTAATCGACCAAATACCTTAACCGTGACTCGAGTAACTAGATCAAACAGGAATCGACATCAGCAATCGGCAAACAAGGTCGCGGCTAGGACAAGTCAACTAACCGTAACAAAGAATTGAACCAGGTCTTAAACAATTCCATGTAGTCGATGCATAATGTAAACCCTAGATTGATCGACATTACCGGATAACTAGCAGCCACATCAATCTTAATCATGGACAAGTCGACATAATCAGATCGATGCGCTTACCTGACGGAATCCAAGCCGAAACCGGAGCCCCGATGGACGCCGATGTCGACGGAGATTACGTCGAGAAATTGTGGCGATGCGCCGAAGAGTTGATTGTATTGATTGGTTTTTTAATTACAAGCACCTGGGTTTATATTTATACACCCGAGGCAACCGACTTGGAGACAAACACGACTCCTGCTTGACCACAATTCGGCCAACCCTTTCTAAGTCTAGAAAAAGAATTAAAAAAGGACACGATTCCACATGTGCGTGCGCGTCTTCGGGATTTCTTTGGCTTCATGATAACTTGCGAGCCACCACTTTGGCACACAATCTTTTCCTACTCATCGCAGGCTCCGTCTTTCACTGACAACGGGCCCGGGGCCAAATTTTGGTGTCAACAGCTGGCCAAGTGTTTGGGCCGGCCGGCCATCTTTTTTCTGCTTTTCCTCTAATCTTCTGCGAGGCATAACTCATGCTCCCGAACTCCGAATTGGGTGATCCAAAAGTCCATTTGGTAATCTTGATGAGGGCTTTGACATGGAGGGATCAAATTGGTCATTTGAATTACTATTCTTTGATGTTCAAGTTATTCCTGTTTCTTGCATCAAATGTCGTCGAGATGTCGGAGCATAGTTTTGCTTTAACATGTGCTTTTAGATATTTGCTATTTCTCCATGATTGTAAGCACATTTGCACCAATATTCCTTTGTACCTTGCAAAACAAGAATACATCCAAAACTTGTGGAACTTTATTAGTTTAAATGCAAGAAACATTGGTGCATACCTTTTATTCGCCGATAAGTTGACGGTCATTTCATGATTTAACGACCGTGAAGAGGGTACAAAATAGGACACAAGGTAGGTGAGGAGGGTAGTCATAATGCAGTTCTAGGTTTTCACATCAACTCCTAATGAACCTAATGCACAAACATTGCTAACCCTCAATCAAGTGATAAAGTAAAACTCTAACAGGTAGGCACGCACCGAGGCTTGCCTGGCTCAGAAGCAACCGCTAGCAGGGTCAGTGGAGCTGTCAGGCTGCTGCTCCTCCTCCTGCTGTGCCTCCTCCGGCAGCTGGAACCGGAGTCGTCTCTGTCACTAAACGTTATGATAAGGAAATGATGCAAGTTAGAAGCAATAAAATGATGCAATTAAGGTTAAATTTACGTGACGGGACAGTCATTTACACTGTATATGCCTAATTAGATTATTTTCATTCATCTGAAGTATTTCCTTCATCCCATCTTGTTTATGTTAATCACATACATGAATTTAAGTTGGTTAAATAAATTAAATAAATTTCAAAAATTAGTTTATGTCCAGTAGCATTTTCTGGAGTCTATTACCACTGGAAGTAATTTACTGTGAAGTTTGATGATTTATTGAGTTGTGGATTATTTTTAATAATTTGTACAATGCAGAACACCATTAAAATCATAAGAAAATAATTAAGCATAATATGACAGTGGAAAAATGCTCTGTAAGGGTGTCATCAGATGCTTTACAGGAAAGCAAGAGTTTGTGATTTATGGAGCAACAGCGAATTTATTAAAAACAAGATCCGCATATATGTATTTTTACAGAAAACAGATAATAAGGTATATGTGATTTGACATTTTTGTTGAATAGATCTGCTCACAAGGTGTCGGGTACCTATTTTCTAGGTACCCTATACGGTATACATACGGAATAACAAAGTATGGAGGCTGACCGAGACCCAAAGGACTCGTTCATAGATGCGTGACGGAAAGCCGCACCTGTGCGATGGCCCAGTTGGGCGGAGGGCGCAACAATGGCCATTTGGCCCACAGAGCTTCCGTCCCTCACAGCCTGCTAAAAGCCCGGCCGCGCATGGCTGCATGGGCACGGCCCCCCACCCTGGATCACGATTGGTCCATCGTTAAAGGAGCCCGGCTTGGGCGTGGCGACGAACCCGACTCCCCGCGGCGGGAGTCGGGCGCCACGGAGTCGAGCGACACCTCCGACCAGACTCCGGCCAGCCGCCGTCCGCCGTCCGTACACCCGGCAGTGGTCGGAATCGGCGGAGAGACTCGACCCGAAGCGAACCCGACCACTACGGCCGGGAAGCACGCTCGGCAGCGGCATGGATGCATTGGTCAAACTCAGGTGTACGGCCGGCCAGATTCGGATAAGAAGACGCCCCATATCCACTCCTGGACGGTGCGAAAGTACACTATGCCTGACGTATGCCGCGTGGGGGCGTCGCATCCGGATCAGGCATAGAACGGCGAGTGCATGCACTGAGTACACTACACAGTAGTAACAGTGCGCGAAATGACCGTCACCCAACTCCACAGGTATCAACAGCGCACCAACAGTGATCAACAGTGTGGATCAGGGAATGGGCACTCCACAGCGCCCAGACAAGACACGGATTACCTCATCACACGACCTGGCGCGGGGAATGCGGCGGAAGGCACCGGAACCAGCGAGGACGGCCCGACCCCTTCTTCGCGCAGGCCGGCTGTTGGCGCTTTCTAAGTACACATTTTATGTGCCAATAGCAGCCATATTCCTCCACATTCGCACCATATTCTTGTCATAATTATGCATTATTACCCCTAACCTTGACGAATTCCACTTGTAGTGTTGTTTAAGTGCTATGATGCAGAATTAGGTGAAATGACACTATAAAGGCTCAAGTATGAGAAGTAACGACATGAAGCCCGACTCGCCATGCAAGGAGGGCTTCCCACTAGCCCATGACGCATCCAAGGCACATCTGGACGTCCATAGAACCCAACATGCAAGCCCAAGGTCGTGGCCCAATGCCTAAGGATTTCTAGAAGGTTTATCCGGAAGGAAAGATCAATTCGCGCAGTCCAGAAACAGCACTGCATTGCCACGCAGTTTACGAGTTCAAGACGTGCTCTAATGGGAATCCAATGTAAAGGAAAGTTGTAGATCTCGTCGAGAGCTTTCCGGAACATATATGGATTGTCCCGTTTGGATTCTGGAGCTAGGAGATATGGGCCCCGCAAGGAGACCTGCGCAGAGGAGTCTGAATCAGGACAGATATTTTGGCATCGCATATTTGGGGATCTAAACGGCCGAATCAGAAGCTGAGTTGAATACCAAAGTTGTAGATCTTTTCGTGGGCTACAAGATAGAGTCCGAGTTTGCCTCATTTGGACTCCGGACGGTGGAGATATATCGATGGAAGGCGGAGCTGCGAAAAAGGAAAATCAAGTCCGAACTGGAAACGAGTCGTGCCGATCGGCACACCTTTGGTGCCGACCGGCACCGACCTAGATTCGGTTCTTTTCGCCTCCAAACGCCTCCCCACTATATATGAAGCCCATGGGACGCCCCAGGAACACGTTGGACGAGGGTTGGACGTCGGAAGACCTAGGGATACGCCTCACACATCCAAGATGCCGCCCGGAGTTGAGAGCCACCACATAGACAATGTAATCTAGGCTAGTTAGCTTGCCGGCGTAGCCTCCATGCGCGGTTGGCTATGCCGGAGTTCTTGAGCCTCCCTTGATGTTCGTCAAGGTATGTAATTGATGGTGAGCATTGTGTCATTGTGAGAATTCTTGGTCTTTAATCGGATTGCTTTGGTCTATATGATTGTTCTTATGGATATATCGTATAGTGCAAGAAACCAGTGGGGAGCTATTAGTACTCCGTCGTGACAGGACCGGGGCGAACGAAACCACCATGTCTTGTAGAATACCGGAGTAGTTTGTGTAAGCTAAGACCTTGCTTTGACGTGATTTCACCTTATGGCTGGAACTACTAGATTATACAGGTTAAACTCTTGGATTGGATCTTGGTGAATATCAATTTTCCTGTTTACCACTCACTGTGCCGATCGGCACGGCCTCCGTGCCGACCGGCACAACACCTATCTTCTTCACAACTCGCGTGTGTGCAATAGTACTTCATGCTAGGATTGTTCTGTTAGATGAAATAGTAAACCCTAAACACGGTTCTCTTGCTGATCTCTGTGGATCGATATTAAACCTTGGAATACTCTAAGGGAAAGTGCTACAATGTACACCGTCCACTTGCGGTATACAAATGGGTGCGTTACAAACGACCAACAAGCATCTTTCTGGCGCCGTTGCCGGGGATCGGCAACTCGAACCTAGGGTGATCTATCTAGTTTTTCAGACTAATCCTATTCTTTTATTGCACATGCCCTGTTTTTCGTGTTTGTGTGTCCATTGAAAACAGGTACAGCTAGACACATAGTTATCCAAGGAGTACAGACGGTGATCCATCCTCCCGGTGCCGGCCACCACAACCGTGGTGCCGATCGGCACTGCCTGGGGGATCGCTGCCATGTGTTCTGAAGACGTTCAGAACGCTGGAGATCGACGACGTTGACGATCTGTGCTACCTTCTCCTCGCACCGGGATCAAGCAACTTCGTGCCGACCGGCGCAACGCCCATGCCGATCGGCACCTACCGATTTATCAAAACAAGGTGCACGCTCTTGTGTCAAATTTTTTAAGACTAATGCTTTGTGAATATTTGGCTTGTTCATAGCAATAGGATATGGGAGAAAGATTGAGGGCAATTTACCATGAAGATCGAGGATTTCAATTTATAACATTGAGGGCATGGTGGATATGTTCTTGATCATGAGTTTGTCATTCTGTCTGCTGACTTCCCGGAGGTGTGCGCATCCGTACGGAAGGTTGCATGGCCTACAAAGTTGATATTATGAAAGAGCATCAAGTCTAGTTTCCAACGGTTCAAGTCTCACATTATTTGGAGCTTTCTACAAGGATTTATGGTCGAAACACGAGACCCTGCGCAGGCTGTTTGAGAATTTCGCGAGAATAGCAAACAATTGGAAGATTGAAGCAAATATTGAATTATGGGACCATATCCATGTGATCCATGGGTTCCGAAGCATTTAGAAAACTTCCTTTTGATGGTAGACACGGATTCAAGTCGTTCCAAACACGGAGTTTGAATATTTGGAAAGTTTGAATTCAATTCGGATTCATCGCGAGACAGCCTGACATACCTTTACAAAAACGGCCATATCTCCCTCATACGGAGTCCGATGAGGGCGTGTGAGTACTCGTTGGAAAGATAATTTGATGCCCGACGCAATGGTACAGGTCGCAGCCTCTGATCCTCCTGGTCGCAGCTCAGAAGCACGAACAAGACGTCGGCAGAAAGAAGAGAAGGCAGATTTCTTCAGAACAACCCAAATTGGAGGAGCAAAAGATTGGAGATCTTTGGATGAAGTGTCCTGAGCAATAATACAGCAAGATAATGGAGTTGGCGCAGCAATGACACGTGGGAGCACCTCGTGCCGACCGGCACAGCCATCGTGCCGACCGGCACAACTTCCATAATATTCGCAAGTTCAGTTTTTCGATGGTTGATTGGATGTGCACTCAAGAAAAGAGCCTTGTTATTCGTCAAGAAGAAATCTTCCAACCGTCAACTTGTGAAGCATGAGAAGTTTGTATCCTTGCTGGTGCGAATATTCATCAAGATTCACGAGTCAAAGGACAAGCCGACATATGCTCTAATGCTTAAAAGGATGAAGTCATCAAGATTCTCCGGAAGACGATGCAAGAAGCTGAAATCATTGGTAATTCTGTAAGTTCTCCGAGCTGATCAATATATGAAACTTTATATCTGGATAGAGCTTCAAGTCTTCTCTCCAACGCATCAAACGGTACTGGATTGGATTTTTCTACAAAGATTTATGAGCAAATCATTGGACGCTGCGCGGGCTGTCAGATTTTCAAACAGCACGCAGCTTTGGAGTAAAAAACTCATAAGTCCTTCGTGCGGAATCCATTTGAGGTGTATGAGCACTCGTTGGAAAGATATTTTGCTACCTACACTGTGGTACAGGTTCTAGAATCTGTTTCATTCTGTTGGTGATGTGAAATTCAGAGAAAACAGGAGCTGCAGATTATTGATGACATGATTAAGGAAGGAGATGAAGATGACAACAATGAAGATAGCTTGAGCAATTCTTCCATGAAGCAAATGATCAGAGATGAACAAGATTGAAGACTCCAAAGCATTATATCATCCATACACATTGAGCAATATGCAACACAACGAGGAAGGGCTATGAGCGAACCACGACAAAGTTGCATAAAACAAGCTGCATGGACATTTTTGGATCTTACACCAAGAACCATGGCTTCACAACAACAAGGTATGTGAGAAGTCTAGCTACTTGACTATAACTGAAGCGCTTTCGGGAGGCAACCCGTGTTTTGTGTCTTTCTTTGGGTCTTTTGTTTGGATTGTTTAGTGCTACTAGGAGGGCAACCTAGAGGTTTTTGTGTGAGAATTACCCAACTCGAACGCTTACTTGTGGCCAATTTGTTCTAGTCTAACTTTCTTCTTTTTAGACCACCACCATCATTTGTTTTGTTCTCTTTTCCTTGAAAATCATCCACTGCATGCATTTTTGTGAGCATTTGCTTTGTTTTTGCATGATTGCATCCACTTGTCTGCATTAATTCTTTCACTCATGATAGCTTGGCTTGTTTACTCTCCAATGAGCGCTTAATTGCTTTGCATGCACTCTCTCTAGCAAATTTAGGTGTAAACGTGGTGTTTATGCTTGTTTGTTGAACAACATTAGATAGTTCATTTGCCTTGCTATGTTTTGCATCATTTGCATTGGTTGGTTGCTACTCTTTTTCAATGCGCTATCTCTCTAGTCCAGCGGAGTTTTGCAATAGCTAAGTCGTGATAAACATGGTGTTTAGACTTTGGTTGTTAAAGAATTTCGTTTAGATTGCTAGCAATCTAGTTGTAAGCATGGTGCTTAGAGCTAGGTGTAATCATTGCTTTTGTGTTGCTTCCACGCCTCTAACCTTCGTTGCTAACTTCAAAACCTTTTCTTCGCTTTGCTAGTATAGGTGCGACAAGATTGTGATGCGCTTACTACGTACCTGATCAATACATGAAAGCATGTCATGCTCGCTTGTTGTCTTAAATTCTTTGCTAGCATTGTTCTAAACAACTTCATGCATCCACACTTATGCACACACTTACACCATTAGGTTTTTCCTTTCTACTAGAATAAGTTGTGCCACAAGTTGAGCTTTGAGGTTGTTGCTAGATGGACGATATTGTTTCTACTCCCGACCATCACCTCGGGAGTGGTATGTGCACTTAATTGTTTTGCAGGAATGAAAGAAACACTCTCACATGAGGAAAATTGGAAGAAATAAGGTGATGTCAGCCACATGAGCGAGATGGAGCATTGGGACAGCAGGTACAAAGGCGATGATCGAAATTGATGAGTGTGCCGATCGGCACCACTGTTTGTGCCGACCGGCACCACTTAGTGTGCCGATCGGCGCTCGCCCGCTACTCCTGTTATCAAGTTTTTCTCATGCAAATCAGCAAAATCTTAAGCATGGGGGAGACAAATGCTGAGTGTCAATTCATTTAAATGCGGTAACATCTCTTCGCTTCCTCTCTTCTCTAATCTCGTTCTCCTCTCATTCTTGCAAGTATCATCTGCTATCAACTTGGGTTTTTGTTTTCTTTTCTCGTTTTGTTTGTGTCCATCACCATCTTTTGCTCGTGCTTTCACTCTAAATGATGTATGATTATGATGAGGATCTTTGCTAGAGATATGATGAAAGTTGCTATTGTTGTTGGAACTTGTTTGATTCATTGCATATAATTGTCCCCCGCTAAATTTTGAACTTACACTGATAATAAGCACCAATTCCGCTGTTCTATTTGTTTAAGTGGAGGGCGACGGATGATATGATAGAGACCCCATATGATTGTGCTGTTCATTTGAACCATGCTTTGCTCTTGAATAAGAAAACTCCAACATAGCTAGTGTCCTTAAATAATTTTTGGAAAACTATAATGTCTTAAAGTCTCTAATCCTTGCAAATATTGCTCTCTTGCATTGATCATACCTACCAAAGCCAAATATGCTACACCTATATGATAAACCTGTAGATTGCAACATGTAATTTGGTGAGTTGGGTCAAGTTTGTGTTCTTTTGGTATGAGACTTAGAAGCTGGCCATTCCGTTTGCGTAACTATCACTTGTTTGCTAGCCTTTTCATATTCAGCATTGCCTATTCTACTCTGGAATGTGTGCATACTTCGCTGAATATTCCTACCTGTAAACCCATATTTCTTTTGGTGATATCCTCTCCTTGTCCACAACCTATGATATGAGTTTCTCGTCGAGCCATTGCACTATTTCTATAGTTTTATGCACAAATTATCAAGATATCTTGCTCAAGACGAAGATTTTCATCACCAAACACCTCTGAAGACTTTCTGAAGTGCAAAGGATCAATTTGAGGCGAAAACGGAGAAAAGTTGGGTTCGTGCCGACCGGCACAAACTCGTGCCGACCGGCACAAAGTCCAAAATCAGCGAAAAGCCTCCTGTTATCTCCAGAAATCAAGTATATGTGTTTCAGACGGTCAAGGAGAAGAAATAAAAGGGTTAACTAGTGCTTTTTCTTTTTCCACTTCCTATATGCTCGGGACGAGCATCGTTTAAGCATGGGGGAGTTGGATCGTCATCTACATTCCGAAGCACTAGTTAATGGACTTCAAAGATTGTTGATGGAAGATCAAGATTGTTTATAGTGTTATATCAAGTTGCAAGAGTGGACTTCATAGAAGATTGTGCATAAAACCATCATATTCAAGTAAGTGCATTCAATTGGCTGAAACTCTATCCTTCCAACCATGTGCAATCCGATTTTGAGAACTTCATTTGAGTCTCGAGGTCATTCTTTGCCATTTGCACATGTCCACCTTTCTAAAGCGTGTGTTCTCCTCTCTTTCATCATGTTTTTCTAATGGCCTTTTTGACAAGTCTCTGTAAAACCAAGTAGAACTATCTCTTGATTTGACAATATTCTGAGTTACATTGTTTTGCTAGTTGTTTTCCTACCAAGCTACACATAAAGCCTTCCACCAAATATTTGTAGATAGGATCACTTCTAGTTGTTTGGCTTGTGAGATTTGTGAGATGAGTGTTGTCTTGATTCTTTGCAAGAGAATGTTTTGTTTGGATATATGAGACTGAATTTTTGGAAAAACTTTATGATCTTAAGGCCTAGTTTGAGGAGTAATCTGCTTTGGGAGTTGAAGCTACTTTATTTGATCATTGTGGTCGGTTCTAAGTCTAAATCTGTCCCCCACTAGTATCTTTGAGTAGCTGAATTGGTGCAACATAAACTTTTGTGCTACACTCTTAAAGCGGGTTGGATATGCATGTGCTTCGATGAATGCAAGTGAAGATAACATGACTGCAATGCTGATCTCTCCTTGAGAGGGTAAAGTGATTTATTACTCGAGGACGAGCAAAGGTTTAAGCATGGGGGAGCTGTTGGCGCTTTCTAAGTACCCATTTTATGTGCCAATAGTAGCCATATTCCTCCACATTCTCACCATATTCTTGTCATAATTATGCATTATCGGCACAATCGAGTCCGAACTGGAGACGAGTCGTGCCGATCGGCACACCTTTGGTGCCGACCGGCACCGACCTAGATTCGGTTCTTTCGCCTCCAAACGCCTCCCCACTATATATGAAGCCCATGGGACGCCCCAGGAACACGTTGGACGAGAGTTGGACGTCGGAAGACCTAGGGATACGCCTCACACATCCAAGATGCCGTCCGGAGTTGAGAGCCACCACATAGACAATGTAATCTAGGCTAGTTAGCTTGCCGGCGTAGCCTCCATGCGCGGGTTGGCTATGCCGGAGTTCTTGAGCCTCCCTTGATGTTCGTCAAGGTATGTAATTGATGGTGAGCATTGTGTCATTGTGAGAATCTTGGTCTTTAATCGGATTGCTTTGGTCTATATGATTGTTCTTATGGATATATCGTATAGTGCAAGAAACCAGTGGGGAGCTATTAGTACTCCGTCGTGACAGGACCGGGGCGAACGAAACCACCATGTCTTGTAGAATACCGGAGTAGTTTGTGTAAGCTAAGACCTTGCTTTGACGTGATTTCACCTTATGGCTGGAACTACTAGATTATACAGGTTAAACTTTGGATTGGATCTTGGTGATATCAATTTTCCTGTTTACCACTCACTGTGCCGATCGGCACGCCTCCGGCCGACCGGCACAACACCTATCTTCTTCACAACTCGCGTGTGTGCATAGTACTTCATGCTAGATTGTTCTGTTAGATGAAATAGTAAACCCTAAACACGGTTCTCTTGCTGATCTCTGTGGATCGATATTTAAACCTTGGAATACTCTAAGGAAAGTGCTACAATGTACACCGTCCACTTGCGGTATACAATGGGTGCGTTACAAACGACCAACACTTCTCCACCGCCTATTGAGTCACCTCTACTTTCTTTTCTTTTCTTCTTTCCTCCATCTGTACCGTTCTCCTTGACATATAAAAGGAGGATGGCCCAGGAGAGGGGGGGAGTTCCTTTGGCTTACAGAAAGCTCTTTTCTCACACACACGACATAGAGACTTGGGAGCGACCCTCTCTCGTCACAGCTTGTAACCCCTACTACAAGCAACACGAGCGACGTCTCAACTAGACGTAGGCTTTTCTTGCCTGAACCAGTATAACCCACTGTGTCAAACGCGCAATCCATCGATCGCCGTCGAACCGCGCACAAATCTACTCGTCGGCCGGTTACCAAACGCCGACAGTTGGCGCGCCAGGTAGGGGACCTTAGCGCGTTCGACGGCGACCACATCGCCAGCTGATGGCTTCGTGGCCGCCAGCATCTCGCGGTCGCCTCCCGCTTCGTGGAGCGTCCGCGGACGGGACCGGAGGCGCTCCGCCGCGCCTTCTTCCCGGTTCTACACCCAGTCACGGTCCCATACCATGTCTTCCGCTTCGGCGACGTGGACTTCTTGACGGACCACGCCGAGCTGCAGCGGATGCGCAGCAGCGCCGGCGCGGAGCCGCTGCGCGTCTTCACCTCAGACGTCTACCTCTCGCGTGGACCAGGGGCCCGAGCTCTGCCTGTGGCGCATCGAAGCGTACCTCGGTGCGAACCCCCGGCCAGATGAATGCCGGCATATCTTTTACGCGCTGGCACTCCTCAACAACAACTGCCTTGTTGAGGGACCACCACTCCCGCCTGGCTACGAGGCCTGGGAGCGTCGAGCCTCCCTGCCGCCGCGGCTGCGGGAGTCTATAGAGGCACTTGGAGCACGAGCTCGCTGCCGCTTCCCGCCTAGCCAGACTGGACCACCTGGTCCCGCCGTTGGCGCATCCTTATCTGTGGGCGCGGAGCCCGCCGACACCCAGGACCGCGACTCTGTCGAGGACCTCCTTGCTGAGTGCTTCAACGCTCACATTCGATCCGTCCCGCGAGTGTCTCATGGCCGAGATTCGGGACGGGGATATCGCTGACCCCAGCGATTGGGAAGATGATGACGGGAACGAGCCGTCTGGCGATGGAGGCCCGAACCCGCGCCCAGCGCCTGAGGTTGGGGGCGCTACAAACCCCCACCACAGGACCCGCCAGCATTGGAGCAGCTGCTCGCGCGGAAGGCGGGAGCGCCGACATGGGTGCGGCATCGAGCGGGAGCGTCAGCTCTGGCAGCGATTGCCCAGCGGTGTACCCCCGCGGGGCGCGCCCGCACCATGGCGCGTGATGTGCAACACCCGCATCGTACATGAATCGCGGGCACCCCCGCTTCAACTCCCGTGAGCCAGCCAAAATCTAGCAGCGGCAGCGGCCCACGGCGCGAGACCTTCCGCAACCTGTGACTCCGAGGACGAGCGAAGCGCAAGAGCTACTGCGCCTACTCGAGGTAGCGGCGGAGCAGCAGGCGAGAGTTCCTGTCCCGGCAGCGCGCTCTGGGCGCCCCTGCAACGCTCCGTCGACCGCCACGACGACAAGGAGGTGTCCGTAGCGCAGCCGACGCGCGGATCGGGCGCCGCAACATGCCTCCCATCAAGGAGCGCGTGGGACCAGTGCGGGATGCGCGCATACTCCTCGAAGCGCGCAGCGTGACCAGGCCCGTGGTACTCGGCGCGAAGCCGAGATGCGCGGCTACTACTCTCGACGAGGTGGACGCTACGACCCGGAGGAGGACCGGAGCCCGAGCCCTCCGCCTCCGGGGCCGCGCGCCTTTGGACGTCACATCCGTGTGTGCACCGTTCCCCAGCGGTACCGCGCGCCCACAACATCACCAAGTACTTCGGGTGACTCGACCCGGCTATTTGGTTGGGTGATTACCGACTCTCCTGTCTGGCAGGCGGTGCTGACAGCGATGTTTCATCATCCGCAACCTCCCGCTCTACCTCGCCGACCCGACGCGGGCGTGGCTCGAGCACCTCCCGGAAGGATCATCCAGAGCTGGGAGGATTTTAGAG
This sequence comes from Eragrostis nindensis, assembly GCA_012490785.1. Lineage (NCBI taxonomy): Eukaryota > Viridiplantae > Streptophyta > Magnoliopsida > Poales > Poaceae > Eragrostis > Eragrostis nindensis. The sequence goes on along the minus strand of JAAXCT010002996.1, from coordinate 14,502 downwards.
GACGTCTTCATCGGCAACTTCCAGGGACTACGAGCGTCCCGGGAACCCTGGGACCTCCGGAACTGCCGCCAGACTCCCGACGAGACCCTGCGCGACTACATCCGGCGGTTCTCAAAGCAGTGCAACGCGCTGCCCATATCGCCGACGCCGACGTCGTCAGCGCGTTCCCGCCGGGACGACCAACAAGACACTGGTGCACGAGCTGGGGCGCAGCAGCCCCCGCACCACCAAGGACCCTCCTCGACATCGCCACCAACTTCGCGTCCGGCGAGGACGCAGTGGGGGCGATATTTACAAGGCTCCGCCAAGCTCATGGCCAAGGCCAAGAGGGAGGAGTCGACGGCGGGGCCAGCCCTCTAGCCAGCCAAAAGAAGAGAAGAAGAAGGCAACGTCGCGTGACAGGAGGCATCTCTTTGTCGCCGCGGCGGAGCACAAGCCGAAGCGCGCGCACGCGCGAGGGCGTTCCCACTATTCGAGAAGAAGCTCGAGGAGCCCTGCACCAACCACGCGTTCCCCGTCAAGCACGCCCTCAAGGACTGCGGGCTGCTCCGCAAGTTCCTCGCTGGCAGCTCCAAGAAGGCGGAGCGCGACGACCCGTCGCCCAAGGGCGACGATGATGGCAAGGGAGGGGATGACGATGCTTTCCCCCACCCTGATGGCTGCCTCATGATCTTCGGGGACCGGATGCCTGCGCGCCGCGAAGGCAGCAAAGCTCGTCCGCCGCGAGGTCTACGCCGCGGAGCCGGCCGTCCCCACTTTTCTGAAGTGGTCCGACTCCGCGTCACGTTCGACCGCTACGACCACCCGAGCATGTGCCTCGGCCGGGGCGCTACCCGCTTGTCGTTGACCCCCATCATCGGCAAGAAGCGGCTCTCCAAGGTCCTCATGGACGGAGGCAGCGGCCTAACATCCTCTACGGAGAGACTCTCGACGCCATGGGGATCGGTCGGGATCGTGTCCGACCGACTCGGGCACCATTCCACGGGATCGTCCCGGCAAGCATGTGGTGCCGCTCGGGCAGATCGACCTGCCCGTGACCTTCGGCACCGCCGCCAACTACCGCACCAGACGCTGACTTTCGAGGTGGTGGACTTCCCCGGGCGTACCAACGCTGTACTTGGGCGGCCGTGTACGCGAAGTTCATGGCCGTCCCCAGCTACACCCTACCTCAAGCTGAAGATGCCGGGCCCCAAGGGGGTTATCACACGTGAGCACGTCCATCCAGCGCGCCTACGAGTGCGACCGCGAGGCCTGCGAGGTCGCGGAGCACTCCTGCACAAGGACGATCTCCCAGCTGCTGCTGCGACGGCGGTGGAGGCCGGGCCGACTACAAAGAGCACGACCTGGGTTGTTCGACCCGGCCAAGGCCATCAAGGAGATCCCGCTCAACCGCCGACCCCGACAGCAAGACTGTGCGCATCGGCACCGCGCTTTCCGACAAATAGGAAAGCGCGCTCGTCGACTTCCTCCGAGCCAACCAGGACATATTCGCGTGGAAGCCCTCGACATGCCGGGCATCCCGAGGAACGTCGCCGAGCACTCCCTATGTATCAAGCCGGGTTTCTCGCCCGGTGAGACAACACATCGCCGTTACGATAAGGAGAAGCACAGGCCATCGGCGAGGAGTAATCGAAACTCTTAGCTGCTGGGTTTATCAAAGAGGTGTACCACCACCCGAGTGGTTATCCAATCCTCCTCCACCTGTACTTGTGAAAAAGAAGAACGGAAAGTGGCGGATGTTGTGTTACTATACGAACTCAATAAGGCGTGCCCGAAGGATCCTTTTCCTTTGCCGCGTATTGATCAATCGTAGACTCGACCGCTGGGTGCGAAACCCTCTGCTTTCTCGACGCGTACTCTGTTTATCACCAGATCCCGTTGAAAGAGTCCGACCAGCTCGCGACTGCGTTCATCACCCCGTATGGCGTGTATTGTTACGTGACAATGCCGTTTGGGTTGAAAAAACGCCGGGGCGACGTTCCAGCGGTGCATGATCAAATGTTTCGGCGATCTCATCGGTCGGATCGTCGAACCATATGTGGACGACATCATGGTGAAGTCCAAGAAGACCGACGACCTCGTCGCCGACCTCGATCGAGCTTTTCAGAATCTCTGGCGTGCGGCATAAAGCTGACCCGGAGAAATGCGTCTTTGGAGTTCCGAAAGGTATGCTGCTTGGGTTTTGCGTCTCGGAGCGGGGCATCGAAGCCAATCCCGAGAAGATTGAGGCCATCGCTAAGATGGGCCCCATCCAGAACCTAAAAGGCGTACAACGTGTCATGGGATGCCTCGCGGCTCTCAGCCGGTTCATCTCCCGACTCGGAGAGAGGGTCTGCCCCTGTATCGACTGCTCAAGAAGTCGGAACACTTCGTTTGGAGCCCCGAGGCCCAAACCGCGCTCGATCGGCTTAAGGCGGTGCTATCGAACGCACCCGTCCTGACAGCCCCCGCTGAGCGCGAGCCTCTTCTCTTGTACATCGCCGCAACCACTCAGGTGGTCAGCTCGGCGCTGGTGGTAGAGAGGACTGAGCCCGGACATGCTCTGAAGGTCCAGCGACCAGTATATTTTGTCAGTGAGGTCTTGTCCGACACCAAGACCCGCTGGACACAGCTGCAGAAGCAGTTGTACGCGGTCGTCATTACCAAGAGGAAGCTACGTTATTATTTTGACGCGCACCCAATCACTGTGGTCACCTCCTTCCCTCTCAGCGAGGCGTTGAGGAGCAAAGAGGCCACGAACAAGGCCGCGAAGTGGGCCCTTGAGCTCATGGGACAGGAGCTCGAGTTCGCCCCACGCACCGCGATCAAGTCGCAAGTGCTTGCGGACTTCGCAGCCGAGTGGACCGAGATCCAGCTGCCACCTGCGCCGGTCGAGCAAGAGTGTTGGAACATGTTTTTTGACGGCTCGCTGACAAAAAGAGGCGCAGGAAGCGGCTTCGTGCTCGTCTCGCCACTCGGGTCCCGACTGCGCTACGCAGTCCGACTCAACTTTCCTGCGTCCCATAACGTGGCGGAATACGAGGCACTCGTCAACGGGATGAAGGCAGCGATCGAACTCGGCGTCAAAAGGCTGGAAGTCCTCGGCGACTCCCAGCTTATCGCCGATCAGGTGACGGGCGAGTCGAATTGCTCGAATCCAAAGATGGCGGCGTACTGCGCTGAGGTGCGGCGACTACAAGAGAAGTTTGAAGGCTTTCAGGTCAATCATGTACTTCGCCGCTACAACGAAGAAGCGGATGGCCTCGCGAAGATGGCCTCCAACCGGGACCCTGTCCCCGTCGGCGTCTTCTCCCACGACCAGCAGAAGCCGTTGGTGCGTGAGGCGCCAGCCACACCCACGATGGACGTTTCGTCAACACAACCAGACAGCGTCGATTGCTTGGCCACGGAAGGTACGTCCCCTCCTCTCGGAGATGTCTCGGGTCGAGCCGTTCTTGCCATCCCGACTGCTGACGAAGCGGTCGGGGGCTCGAGCCCAACTGCCGACGAGGCGGTCGGGGGCTCGGGGGCTGTGCCTAACCCAGTATCCGACTGGAGGACTCCTTTCCTCGACTGCTTCTTACTCCGAGAGCAGCTCCTCGCCGACCAGACGGAAGCGAGACGCCTCGCGCGTCGAGCCAAATCATTTCGTCATAGCCGGCGGCGAGCTCTACAAAAAGAGCCACTCGGGAGTGCTTCAACGCTGCATCCCCATCGAATGGGGGAAAGAGTTACTGTCCGACATCCACGCCGGCGAGTGCGCCACCACGCGGCCCCAAGGAGTCTAGTCGAAAAGCGTTCCGGCATGGTTTCTACGGCCCACGGCCGTGTTCGACGCCACCGAGGTAGTACGCACTGCGAAGGTGCCAATACTACGCTCGAAGGACCCACATGCCGGCGCAAGCCCTTCAAATCATACCCATCACTTGGCCCTCGCCGTGTGGGGATTGGTTTTGGTCAGCCCCTGAAGAAGGCGCCCGGGGGCGACACGCATTTGCTTGTGGCCGTCGACAAATTCTCCAAGTGGATTGAGGCACACCCCTCGTGAAGATCAGGTCGGCGGAAGCTGTGCGATTCTTCACCGACATCATTCATCGCTTTGGAGTACCGAACTCCATCATCACCGACAATGGACTCAGTTCACCGGCAACGAGTTCCTCGAATTCTGCGACGACTACAACATCCGGGTCGACTGGGCATCAGTCGCGCACCCACAGGCCAACGGCCAGGTCGAGAGAGCAAACGGAATGATTCTGCAATGGCTCAAGCCGAGGATTTTCAACAAGTTGAAAGTTCACGCTGGCCGGTGGGTGCGAGAGTTTTACCTGCGGTGTTATGGAGCTTGCGCACCCACACCGAGTCGGGCGACTGGGCAAACGCCGTTCTTCATGCTCTACGGAGCAGAGGCGGTCCTCCCGATCCACCCGTCGGGTGTGGCTTTGTGCCGTGTTGATTTTGTATGCGCTAGGAGTGATGCTCTTAAGAGAAACAACGCAATTCGACTAAGAGCGGGCCTCCGCGAACGCAAAACCGACGTCCCTAAAACTCGAAGTGTGACGAATTGCAGCGAAAATCGTGAGCCCCGGATATTGGCTTAAGGCCCCGGCCAGTTCGATCAAGGGCAACCCTACGCCCCAGCGGATAGGGTCGGCCCGAGCGGCTGGTCGGAATTGAGTTTAATCTTCTGAGATCACCGAGTATTGAGGCGAATCGCCACACGAAAGAGTAAAAATGAACGAAAACTTGCGAAAAGCGAAACGAAAATTTATATAGACAACGGGCGCGCATGCCCACATCTTTGTTTACAAAACAAGGCCCGCACGGGCCCGACTCCGACTATCACCACCTAACCTACTGATTGTCACCCCCGCCACGGCGCGAGGGGATCATGTCCAGGTTGTCATCGGCAAGGCTGCGCGCGAAGGGAACCACTTCCTCCTCGATCCGCTCCAAGTCGGCCTCACTACAGGAAGGCTCGTAGCCTCTCGCCAGCACGTCGATCTTGTAGTGATCACCGTAATGACTCTTCGACACGGCAAAGGCGAGCTCGACCCCGGTCCGAAGGCACTCCTCCTCCTGAAGGCGGAAGTAGGCGGGAAGCCCAGCCACCTGCGGGATCACGGATGTGGCGTCTGGTGGACGCGGCACGCCGATTTCATTGCAAGCGTTCTCCATGGCCTGCTGCAGCAAGTTAAGGTCCGCCAGCGCCGCCCGCGACTGCACTTGGAGCTCCTGTGTATCTGGCCAAAGCAACAGAACCGGTCAGGCAATCGAAACAAGATGCAGCTAAGACGGACAGAAGACAGGTAAACCGACTTACTCTTCAGCTCCTTCTGCGTCTTTTTGAGCTCAACGGTCATGTTGGTCAACGATGACTGGGCGGCAACATTGAGCTCCCTCTCCTTGCTCAGTGCTGTCTCGGCCGCCGTCGCCCTGCTCTCGGCGGGCCTCGGCGCGCTGAGTCGCGGCCAGCAGAGCCTTTGTCGGCGGCGGTACGGAGCTCGCGCTCTTGCTGCAGCCCTTGCTCCCGGGCCTTTAATGACTTCTCCGCGGCCTCAGCACGGTCAACCATGTCGCCCAGCACCGACTCTGCGTCCGCGGCTCTCTGCTTGGCATCCTCCGCCGCCTTTGTCGCGGCCTCGGCGATCTCGGCTTGACGGCGGATGGAGTCGGAAACTCGCAGTGCGCGCGCCAGCTCTTCGCCCCGCGCGACGTACTCCTTCAGCTGGTGCCGGATGAGGTTTGACTTGAGCTTGCTGTTTGCAAGCAAGGTCTGCGGAAAGCAAAAGAAAAAACCGTAAGGCGAAAAGGCAAACACGATGGACTACCAAAACAAAAAGACAGACGGCGGAGAATCATCCCACTCACGTCAATAGGAACCCGCGCGTTCATCATCAGCTCCTTCGCGGCGTCGACCTCCGCCGTGACCGACGCCTTGATTGTCTCCAACCTGCTGAAGGTGTGGGAGAGCTCCTGGGCCATGTACGCCCAGGCCTTCGACTCGGCCGAGTCGGTCACGGGGACCGGACCCTCCGGCGTATCCAGCAGCACATCCGGCCCCCAGCCGGACCGCGCCAGACGTTGGATCAACGGCACACCGGCCGCGGCCGCGTCCCAGCGCGGATCGCCGGCCGCTGTCCTCGGCTGCGAGGCGGCTCCCTGACGAGCCCCCCGCCGTTGCCGTCTCCTCTGGCGCCGCAAAGACTTCCGGCTGCCTCCGCGCGGTGTCATCCTGCCGCGGAGCGGAGCCTCCTGGCTCCGACTCTGCTCGGCGCAAGACACAGCGCCTTGTGAGGGCCAACTGGGTCCCGTCCCATTTCGGGGCGGCGCTGCAAGGATGCATGTCGCAGTTCAGAAGGGGACGATCAAAAAACAAATCAAACGGCAACAAAAGACACGATAAAACGAACTTACATGTCGGACCGCTTGCGCTTCCGCGCAGGCTTTGCCGGCGCGCGTCCCGAGTCTTGCCCGGCGGCCGTACGAGCTGCTGTGTCAGGGACGGGCTCCTCGCCGCCCCGCGCCCCGACGTCGGGGGTCGGGTGAGGCGCGCCGGGCCCTCGGGCGGGACTGTCTCCCGCGCGGCCCCCGATCCGGTTGTCCCCGCGCCGTCTCGGGGCGGTCGGCGATGCGGAAGCCGTCCCGGCAAGGGAGGAGGTCCCGGCCAGAGCGGCGACGGCAACAAGGACATCGAGGCTCCCTGCCGCCGCCGCCGACGTCGCGGCGACCGTGACCACCTCACCGGGACCGCTCGGTGGGGGCCCCTGGCCCTCGCCGGCGATGTCGCCAGTCGGAATAGACTGCGCGCCGTCGTCGTCGGGGATGACGTCGTCGATCCACGCGTCGTCGTGGTGACCGCCGTCGCCGACCTCTTCGCTGCTGTGGTCAAGCGCCGAGTCCGTGTCGAACTCAGACTCGGTGTCGACCGCTTCGCCGCCTCGGCGACGACGCGCCCGGTCTCTCCTCCTCGCCTCGTAGGCGTCCTTCCGGGCCTTGCGGCGATCCTTTCGCCGCTTCGTCCTGTCGCCATGGGCGCGGTTTCGCGCGCCCGACGGCCGCGTCCTCGGGAACGGGCGCCGTCGAGCGTCAAACGGCCAGTCCTGGCTGCAAACAAAGGGGGAAGTGAGGATGCCGCAATCATTTATCACAAACAAACAATGCCAATCAATCAAGAAGATGTGGGGAAAGGACTTACGAAGCGAATGGCGTCGGCGTGCGGCAGCGCGCGGGGTGGCCCGCGACGGGCCACTCGAACTCGTTGTCGATGAAATCAGGGCGGACTTGCCGGCCGCCTCCGACAGCCTGTTGGTCGTTTGTACGCACCCACTTATATACCGCAAGAGGACGGTGTACAGTTGTAGCACTTTTTTCCCTTAGAGTATTCCAAGGTTTAATATCGAACCACAGAGAACAAGCGGGACTTAACTATTATCTAAACTACTAAATTAATATGGCAAGGATGTGCGTGAGAAGGGATGATTAACAGCTAGAGATGAAAGGGCCTGCGGTTGTATCAAGGTTATGAAAGGATTCTCTCCTATGGTTTGGGGTACTGGCATGCAACTCAGGTTATAGTCAATGATAGGTTTAGTATTCTACAAGACAGGTGGTTTCGTTCGCCCCCGATCCTGTCACGACAAGGTACTAATAGCTCCCCACTGGTTTCTTGCACTATGTAATAAACACGTATTGATCGGATACGAGTTCAAAGCATCACATAGACCAAAACACATCAAAAGAGTATTGTAAGGTGTGAGAGTTACATAACAGATTCCCCTCGCCACGGAGAGAATATGAGATCTACTCACGCATCATACTGCAACACATGAACATGGGTACAGTAGGACGCGGAATTTGGCGTGGTCCCACAGGTGCCGATCGCACGGCGGTGTGCCGGTCGGCACAATCTTCCTTTTTGGTGTGATGATCGGTGATCGCCGTCTTCGCCGCCACAACCTTCAACTAGGTCAAAATCTCCTTGTGTGTGTGTCTGTTGCCTCCCCTTTTCCTTCGCGACCAAGATCTCCTCTTTATAGTCTCTTTCGGTTGTGGGCTGGATCTCACCGACTCCGACTCTGATATTTCTTCTGGGCTCCATATTCTCCGAGTGGGCTTCAAGTTTGGGCCCGACCTCCGTGGTGCCGGTCGGCACAAAGGCCGTGCCGACCGGCGTCTCTCCAATTTCCTCGTTCTTCGGGCCTCCGGCTGCTCTTTACTCGTAGTCTCCTAATCTTCTCTCTCTTTTTTCCTGCAATACTTCCGAATACACAGAAACTACGCATATATAATGATAATGGGGGTTAATGTTAGCAATAATGACGCGATAAGGTATTGAAAACACCTTATTTGCCATACAAAATGAGTACCTAGAAAGCACCAACAGCTCCCCCACACTCAAATCATTGCTAGTCCTCGAGCAATTCAAATCATGAAAATCATCACCGTGCTTTCGTCATGCTAAGGAACAAAACTCTCACAAGTCTCCAACTCAGCTATCGTCAATCATCTCATCCAATCAGTATCCCTCCACAAGACTTTCTCTCGATTTTTGAAAACAATTTCACCTCAGAACTTGAGTCGACCAAATCAATCACAAGGCTTATCAAACAATTATTTTGTCTCCCTTCATATCACTTAAGAAGAATGCAAAAGCTTCAGACTTCACTCAATCGCTCAAATGTATTTCCTTCCCTCTCCTATTCTATAATATAAGGCTCTTTTGTGGATCTCGGAAAGTATATAATAACCAAATTGAATCGAAAGAACAACTAAGTCAACAATTCGCTCCATCATGCCTTCTAAAAGGGAGTTTTCATCATGAAAATACAGAAGATAAGTACAAGGATCAAGGAAGAGAAAAACAATCGAGAATGAATGAAATAGAATTAAGAAGGGATCAAGCCTGAAGTATATACAGATCTTTTTTTTAGAATTTTAACTCTTGTTGCAGTCTGCTTCCTCTGATATTCATTTTTATCTTTATTTTTGACTCTTTTCTTTATTTTTCCTTTTGTGCCGATCGGCACGACGCTGTGCCGGTCGGCACCTGATCAATTTAGCTCTTTTTCTTCCCCCTTTTTTCTTTTATTTCTTTGCAGACTGCTATCAGAGCATATTTTGGGTCGAAATATGTCTAAACTTCACATTTGCTTGTAGGTTGTATCAAGGAGGAGGGAGAAACGATGAAATATCGGTTTTTCGGATAGAAAGAACTTGATGATAGATGGCTAGCAAACTGAGATGAACAAATGAAACTTCTCCCTTCTAGCTTAGTCGTAATCAAGAGCAAAGAGTTGACAAAGACGTCTTCCTATCAAAAGGTTTATGTGTAGACTTCTCTCATCTCATTTGGCTTAGTGCAATAGGCCACAAAATCAAATCCTCAGCTAAATGCTTCAACTTATGATGATAGAAGGGGTTTTCGAAAAGTGGATATATAAAGCCAAGCGATTATTCAATGAACTCAAGTAGATTGGCAAAACGATCGTCAAAAAAAACAAGATCAAGAATATGGGGTAACGCATCGATTCGACAACTAACACTAACTTTATTCAAGACATTGCAACAATTCTTGACCTCAAAGCTTAACTAAGCACACCACCATCTCAAACCTCTCTAAGAAAACTCTCACACTTTCACACACTAACTCAAACCATACTAAATCGAAGCAAACGACCTAAAGAAATGTAAGGGCGAATCCCCCACACTCAAACCTTGCAATGTCCCTATTGCAAAAGAAAGTACTAGACCAACCTAATCTGAAATGCCATGCCTCCTCAACATGCTAAAGATGCTTCGAATTTTCCTCATGAGGAAAGAGTAGTCCGCCGCGGCCATGCTCTCCATGTCATCAATCCGTATATCAATGTCCCGATGGTGCCTATAGCATCTCTCCATATCGTAATAGAGACGTTCGATGTTTCTCCTGCAGATTGGGCACAGTTGGCAGGACGATCATGGCGCTCATCTCGCAGGGGCGAATTTGTGTCAGAAACCTCGAGGTGCCGGTCGGCACGGTGCCGTGCCGATCGGCACGAGGCGCCGTTCACCTGATAGCGCGGCCTGAATTGCCTTGAGCTCCTGCAAGGCCTCCTGAAGCTCCCTCTACACTGGGTGGTTCGGCATCAGCGGGTTCTGGCTCATCTTCCATCTCTTCCTCCTCGGGATCTTCTTCCGGATCCTCATCAGGATCTTCGTCATCCTTTGCAACAAGATTAGCTAATGGGTGTTCATGCACAGAGATGTCTCTATATAGCTCACTGATTCCGAGGTATATCTTGCCCTTGGCTTTGAAGAAAGACGAGCGGAACGCCGAACTCCCTCTATTTCCTTTGATCTCTTCTGTGGAGGCTCATCATCAGAGGAGTCATCAGATTTTCAACAAATCCACCACCTTGATATCGTGCCGATCGGCACAAGGGCCGTGCCGGTCGGCACGCCGGCCGTTTCTTACAAAAATGCTTCTAGGTCTGCCAGGTTGCGCGCTCTCCTCTTTGCAGCATTGTCCCTGTCAATACGCCTCTGAATTTCATCATTAATCTCTTAGGTGTCATTCGTCCTTTAGCAACAGGAAAGCCATCATCATAGACGAAGGTCGCAGGGATGCATTCAGGATCAGCTAGATAATTCTCAATCTGCCTCTGATGGTCCTTCAGACAGTAAAGCACTTACATCCAAAACCTCTGGTGTTCCTGTGCAGAATCTTCTCTTGGAGGTCTTCCCAGTCGGTCAGGACGCGTGGGAGTGCAGTGTGCCGATCGGCACCTCGCATGTGCCGGTCGGCACATCCATCAGGATTCCTTCCATCGTTCAGCCGAGACCTATGGATGGTCAGAAAGCAGTCTCTGTCTAACTCTTGCTTCTCGCTATCAGTAAGGATTGATTCAAAGGTAAGATCATCATATGTCAAAGGACGTTCCATAGCGAGAAGTCGATCCATTGTATACCTATCGGAAACCGGTGTGCTATCATCAATCTCGGATTTACCTTTGCGTACTAGCACTTCTCTGACCTTCTTCCGAAGGGCTTCATCCATCTCCTTCTTCTCTCTATTGAATGCGTCCGCTTCACTCTTCATCATCCCATCGTTGCTTCAGGTGCGACCAGACGATTGGATCGTCCTCGGTGGGGTTGAGGCTCCTGTTGCTCTCCCATGGCAGAGTTGGGCTCATTGGCGAAAGTGCGGCGCGTGCCGGTCGGCACCCGACGGTATGCCGATCGCACCGTCGCCTCCGCTTCCGGTTTCGCCGCCTTGCATTGTTTTCTGCTCTAGGTTTGGTGGGAACTCCGGCGGCTCGATGTTTGATGATGAGATCCGAGACAACACCTTCATATATATATCCATAATTCTCTTTGTCGAACCGGACTCTATCTCTTAAATTTGGAAGTCACCGAAGCATGTCTTGGAGGAAGGGCAAAAACTCGACTCAAAAACGACACGGACTCTCCCGTGCCGATCGGCACGGCAATGTGCCGGTCGGCACGGAGGCAAAATTGCCTCAGACGACTCAATAAAATCAAAAAAAAAAAAAAAAACACACACAAAAACAGAAAAACAACAGTGCTTTTGTTTTACGTCGTTAAGCTCGACCACCCAATCACTCAATTCACATATATATATCGAATGACTTTAAATCAAAAGTGTCGGGTTCAAGATATACCTTTAATCGTTGGCCATTCACCGTGTATGTATTTTGCTTTCCATCCATGATGACAACAGCTCCGGAAGGAGAACTTTATGAACAAGATACGGTCCATCCCATTTACTTTTCAATTTGCCTTTACGAACAACCGAAATCTTGAGTTGAATAGTAGCACCCTATCTCCTTCGTAAAATTCCTTTTTCAATAGCTTCTTATCATACCACTTCTTTGTTTTCTCTTTATAAATGGCCGCATTCTCATAAGCTTTTAGGCGCATCTCCTCGAGTTCACTAATTGAATCTTCCGTTTTACCGCAGCAGCATCTAAATCCAAATTCATCTCTTTGATCGCCCAATATGCTCTATGTTCTAACTCTACAGGCAAATGACAAGTCTTTCCGTAGACGAATTGATAGGGTGTCATACCTATTGGTGTCTTGAATGCTGTGCGATAAGCCCAAAGTGCGCCATTCAACTTGTTTGACCAATCCTTTCCTTCTTTTGTAACAATTTTCTGCAGAATTCCTTTCAACTGTTTATTAGAAGTTCTGCTTGGCCATTTGTCTGTGGATGATAGGCTGTCCAATTCGATGCTCAATACCCATCTTCTTCAAAGCTTTAGTAAACTCATGTCCAGTAAAATGACTTCCACCATCATTATTATAACTCTAGGAACACCATATCTTGGAAATATGTACTCATTCAACATTGCCTTGGATTCATTAGTTGTACTGTTTCGACATGGTATTGCTTCTACCCACTTTGACACGTAGTCCACAGCAACCAAATATATTCATAACCATGAGAATTAACAAACGGTCCCATGAAATCCATGCCCCAAACACGAATATATCAACTTGCAAGTTATACTTCAAAGCCATAGCATTACGAGCATTAACGTTCCGATTCGTTTTGGCATTGAGGGCATCTAGCTACATACCTTTTTGCATCTTCATGCATCGAAGGCCAATAAAATCCACTAGCCCATACCTTGCTTGTGTTCGAAAGTGCCCATAATGTCCACCGTACTCAGATGAATGACACTTGTCCAATATGCTTTCGCGTTCGTCGCGAGGTACGCACCGTCGAACAGCTCCATCTTCACAATATCTGTATAATAAGGATCATCCCATATGAATTTTCTCATTTCACTGGCAATCCTCCTTTTTGAATTCTTGCTACAATCATCTAGCTTCCTTTGAATCCATTTATGATGTCTTGCATCCATGATTCTCTATGATCCTTAACTCGAAATAGCTGCTCTTGTGCCATGGCGTCACCAATGCATCCTTTCTTGTCCTCAATCACTCAATCGAGATAGATGATCTGCTACTTAATTCTTTCTCACCCCTTTCTTGTCTCTAATCTCCAAATCAAATTCTTGTAACATCAAAACCCAACGAAGCAATCTAGGTTCGACTCCTTTTTAGAGACAAATATCTAATAGCAGCATGATCCGTATAAACAATGACCTTAGAGTTGAGGATATAGGATCTAAATTTCTCGAATGCAAATATAACAGCTAGCATCTCTTTCTCTGTTTTTTGTATAATTAATCTGGGCTTCATTGAGAGTTTTACTAGCATAGTAGATAGCATGCACTTTACCTTCCTTTCGTTGTCCAAGAACCGCTCCTACTGCATAATCACTTGCATCGCACATAATCTCAAAAGGTACATTCCAATCCGAGGTTGCATAATAGGTGCAGAACATAATGCTTCTTTCAACTACTTCCGGAAAGCGTAAGCCTTTCAATCATTCATCTCAAATTCAACATCCTTTTGCAGTAATTCCGTTAATGGCTTAGCAATCTTTCAATAATCCTTCACCAAATCTGCGATAAAGTTTGCATGTCCAAGAAAACTTCGCAGTGTCTTAATATCAGTAGGTGGTGGCAACCTTTCAACTGTGATATTTTAGCTTGGTCTACTCAATGCCTCGGTTAGAAATAACATGCCCAAGACAATCCCTTCGGTTACCATGAAGTGACATTTCTCCCAATTAAGAACTAAATCCACTTCTACGTCATCTCTTTAGTACTTTCTCTAAATTTGCTAAGCAGTGATCAAAATCAGTACCATGACAGAGAATCATCCATAAATACCTCCATAATGTCTTCAATGAATTCAGCAAATATAGCATTCATGCATCTCTGAAATGTGGCTGGTGCGTTGCAAAGACCGAATGGCATTCGTCGATAAGCATAAGTTCCATAAGGACAAGTGAAAGTGGTCTTATGCTGGTCTTCAGGTCTAACAGGTATTTGAAAGAAACCACTATATCCGTCGAGATAGCAAAAATAAGAGTTCTTGGCTACCTTTCAAGCATCTCATCGATGAACGGTAGTGGATAATGGTCTTTCTTTGTGGCTGCATTTCAAGCTTCCTGTAATCAATGCACATTCGCCATCCTGTAACTGTCCGTTGAGGATCAACTCATTATTCTCATTAGGCACAACTGTGAGTCCTCCTTTCTTTGGCACGCAATGCACTGGGCTCACCCATCACTATCAGCAACTGGATAAATCATTCCTGCATTAAGAAGTCCTCAGCACTTCTTCTTCACCAACTTCCTTCATGCCCTCTTTCAATCGTCGCGCATTCCTTCAACGACTGGCTTCGTGATTCTTCAAGATTGATCTAAGTGTGCAAAAAGCTGGACTTATGCCTTTGATATCATCAAGACAATATCCGATCGCTTCTCTTGTATTTTCTCAGACAGCAAGCAATCGTTTTGTCTCTTCTTCATTCAAAACACTATTTACGATGACGGGACAAGTTTTATCTTTGCCTAAGTATTCGTACCTCAGACCGTCAGGAGTGGCTTCTGTCTACATCTGGTGCTGCACCAGGATCCAGGATATTACCCAAAGGCTCAAATTG
>JAAXCT010002995.1:0-48568 GCA_012490785.1 Eragrostis nindensis | reverse complement strand
ACCTCAATTTGGGCCTTTGTGGTGCTAAGGAAGGGACGTCCCAAGATGAGGGGCGTTTCCTTGTCAATATCCATGTTCAAGCACCACGAAGTTCACCGGACGGTGTGGCCTCTTATGAGTAACCGGCACATCTTTCTCCGCAATCCCCATTGAAAGCGAAAGGATGAGTCGGCCAATTGTAGCCGCCATCGCTGTTGGTGGGGAACCTGTACTTTAATTGCTCGAAGATTGCCTTGGGCATAAATGCTCAACGCTGGCCCCAAGGTCACACAGTGCATAGTCGAAGTGGAATCTCTTGATTGCACAAGAGATTACTGGAAAGCCTGGATCAGTTTTATTGTAGAAGGTTCTCCTCTTATTTGCCTGTTCTCCCCTGCATGGTTAGTCCTACGAGAGAACATTTCTCCTCTCGTAGTGATAACATTAACTTTTCAATGGGAGATTCTGGTTGCCCAGGAATCTGCCCTGATTTAGCAGAAGGAACAAGAGCAGCAAGCTGAGCTAACTGAGTTTCTATCATTTTATTAAAGCTCAACTGATTTTTGAAAGCGGAAGAAAGACCTTCTATTTTTGAATTTAAACTTTCTAAGCTTTGATCATTGGCAGAAGCTTTTTTGTTTGATTGTTCGTTGATTTTAGCTTGGCCATAAACCAAATCTTTCAAAGACGGCTGATTATTATTAAAACTAGAGAAATTATTACCTCCTTGATAGATTGGCGGTTTGGTTTAAACCTTGACCTCCACTTGGACGATACCCATTGTTGTTGTTCATGTAGAATGCTTCTTCATGGGTATGGTTGGGGCAATCCTTCCCATATGGCCAGTGTTGCCACATTCCTCACACGTGATGCGTGAGTCAAGTGAACGAACACTACCAGCGTGTTGAAGTCGTCCAAGCGCTTCATGACGAGGTCGAGCTTGGCGGACAATAAGTCCACCTCCTTGATAGGGTGTACGCCTTTAGAGCGTGGTTGGAGACGTTCATCGCTCACCCTTGATTGGAGACCATCTTCTCAATAAGCTCTTTAGCTTGAGCAACGGTCATTGAGAAGAAGGCTCCTCCAGCAGCGGCATCCATATGTCCACGGGTTGTTGGTTGTCAACCCGTTGTAGAAATGTTGAAGAATGAGCCATTCTTCCATCCCGTGGTGTGGGCAGGCGGATATGTAATCTTGGAGCCTATCCCATGCCCGGCGATGGTTTCATTGTTGGCTTGCTGGAAGCTTGATATTCTTCCACGAAGGGCATTGGTTTTACCCACGGGAAAAACTTTGCGAGGAACGCGGTAGAACAGCGGTCCCAAGTGTCAATGCTAGCACGATTGGCGTAGAACCATTGTTTCGCCTTCCCAAGGAGGGAGAGGGGAAACAAACGAAGTCTGATAGCATCTTGGTTGACTCCGGCGGTTGCCGATGTGTTGCATATCTCAAGGAATTGCTGGAGATGAGTGTTGGCGTCCTCCGTGGCCTTTCCAACAAAGGGAATGGCCTCACCATAGTGATTAGGCTTGATTTGACTGTAACTCTGCGTCACCGGCGTTGACATTGGGCCCAACAGGAACATTGGCACGGAGGGAGCAGAGTAGTCACGGAGGGTCCTTTGATCAGCCATGTCAATAAGTGATGATGGTGCGGATGATGTGGGTTCGTCTGTCGGGAGTGTTGCTTGTGAGGGAGAGTCGACGCGGGTCGGACTTTCCTTACAAGCGACTCTGGATTATCAACGAAGTTTTCCGGCAAGTTGAATCCACGCATACACTATCCTGTTTTCCACATCAAAGAGAGAAAACAGATCAAGGTTAGCCTGTAATGGAAATGGTTAATCACATCAAGTGTAATCATGAGTAATCATTGTATACACTTGTCAACATTGTCTTCCCCGGCAACGGCGCCAGAAATGCTTGTTGGTATTTCTTACACCAAACAGAAAACACCACCTTAGGCTGGTTAGGCCTAGAGTGAATATTCCCGGTTCGGCGCCAGAAATACCTGGGGTTAAGTTACTTGCTTAGGATACATAATAATCCATAACTAGCAACTAGTGCCAGAAATGTATTATTAGTATTTAATCATAAAGATAATCCGCAAGCGCACGGATAACCCGTTGTAGCATTTCACACCGAGAGTATTCCAGGTATCGTTATTTATATTTCCCAAAGGAAGACGTGGTTGACAAGTGTGTACTTATACTCATGGTGTTACAAATGATAGATCATAACCAATATCCAAATACAGGGGTAAGGCAATGTATGGATAGAGGATAGTGCGACACACACAGCAGGCATTTCCACTCTCTGATAAAAGGCGAGAGGCGGCTCTAAGCTAGACTAAGGTTAAGTAAGAAGAACTGCTACTCCTATGTACATCATCAAGTAGCTGCGTAGCATCTACCTATAGCCTAAGCTGCACACAAGCCAAGACTAGCTGTTTTACTGCCAAGCCATCATCGGGAGATCCAGCGATCAGAGTCTGCCCAATCTCCGGACATTTCATATATACTCCTACGCCATACCCGAACGTGGAGGATTACAAGGGACGGACAGGGCTGTCACCCACCTGCCGCCTACCTCTACAAACCGTGGGGCACGAACACGCATCCAAGGGTGGAAAGGAAGCCCTAGCACCATGCTAGCGTAACTAACCACAACTCTAGATCCCTCGAGGCACCTCGCAAGGCGATAAACCTAGAGCACTCTTGCAAGACAATGGACCCGATGACTAAGCAAAAGGAACAACTAGGTCTAGCAAGCGATTACTTAGACAAAGGATCAAAGCTAGCACTACGTTAAGCATAGGCGTTCGTCGCTCAAGAACGAGCGACGAACGATGACGATGAAGAACGATCATCGTTAACCGATGATCGAGTATGAACGAACGACGAACGAACGATGAACGATCATGAACGAACATCGATGAACGATGACGAACGATGAACGAACATGAACGAACGAAGAACGTTCATCCAAGATCAAGGATGAACGATGAACTAGCATAAGCACATATACTAACTATACAAGAACGATGATATTCCATTGATAAAGAAATAAGTCTTACAAGAGAGTAAAAGGATACAAGGAATATACCCCAAACTCTCAAGGGACTTGGGAGCCAAAGGGCAGCCCAACTACTCAGCCTAAGCCTAACTAGAGAGCCCCTAGCTCTGGATGTGTGGAGGAGGGAATGAGCTCTTGTGTGTGTGTCTTCCAAGGGGAGGGGGTACCCCTTTATTTTTATAGCCCTCAAAGGCGGTGGAATTGAGGCGGTTCCGTAGGTCGGTGGCATTGATTGCAGGTGGAACCGACCTCCTGAAGTCGGTTGCAAACCGCCTTAGAAAGATGGACCCAGGGGGCCTCCTGTCAGGTCGGCCGACCTAGGGTTGGGGGTCGGCCGACCTGGCCCTGGCCCCCCTGGGCTGGGCTTTGGCAGTTGGCTCCCCTCGGCCTTTTAGCCTCTTTTCCAGGTGCGTGGCCTCAGTTGATATTCTGGGTGATTCTGGGCTTTTAATCCTTGAATTATATTCCCGCGGCGAGCGTCGTTTGATGGACGTGTTGGAATTGTCGCCTTGGGCCTTGTTTACACCTGGAAATCCCTGTTTTCCACCTGCACATCCAAATCTAGAGGTACACGTGGAAATAGGTTATTTGATAACAAAATGCAAGTAACAAGTGTTAGTTCTTCCTTATTTATAGAGCTAATTGACGGTCAAAAACTGGGTCTAAGGACCGTCAACAGGCGCCAAAAGACGCGACGCTCACATAGCCAACCTGAGCGCCAAAATACGCGGCGCTCACCCTTAGGGTCCATTTCTGGGAATATTTGCTCCGGGGGTCTAAATGTGACAAACTTTAACAAAAAAGACCAATTTGTAAAAAAACCACAATTATATAACACCCCAAAATCTCCAATGTCAGCACTCCGGCCCAGCCCAATTTTCACGCCAGCAGCCCAGCCTGCCTAACCACGCACCAGGCCATCTCTTAACCTTACCGGCCCATTCTTCCAACGTAGCAACTCATCAATCTATCAGTCTTCGAAGATGCTCATAGGGGTAGGGTTTGCGTACGTGTGTTCATAGGGGTGAGTGTGCGTGCGTTGTGAGTGTCTGAGTTGTACTGTCTAATCTAAAAAAAAATCAATCTATCGTATGTCCCTCAAAAAGAAAAGAAAAACAATCTATCGAATGATGCTCAAAAAGAAAAAAAAAATCAATCTACCGTATTCTCCAGCACGGCAACCACCAGCTGCTACTCAATTCGCACGCGCAAGCTCTTCCACCGCCTCCTTCCTCCAATCACCATATCGGCCACCGCAGCAAAGTCCCAGCCAACGGAGTCTTGCCGCAGCAGTCGCTCGTGCTAGGCGGGGATGCGGCGGCGTCTGTGCCCCGCGATGGTGGCGGCAGGCAAGGGGCGGAGTGTCCTGGCTCGCTCGCGCTAGGCGGGGATGCGGCGGCGGCGGGGTTCGCGGTCGGTGATGGTGGTGAAGCAGACCGGCGTCGGAAACGAGGTCTTGTGGCGTTCGTGCTCGACCTGAGGGGCGCCCGAAACCCGCCCGAGACCCGACGGGTGCGGGCGCGGGTGCGAACTTTCACCCGCGGGTGCGGGTGCTATTTTTTACCTGAAGCATCTTTTGTCGCGGGCGGGTTTTGGCTTCACCCGACCCGATTCTTGGAACATTACGGCGGGACAAATTCGTATGGTTCAGCATGTCTACAGTGAATGTCTGTGTCTCCACTTAAATCCAAACGACGTTTTTGTTCGGCGCCTTCATCATTTTGACTAAATGATACCTCGCGCGTTGCTGCGGAACAATAAAAATCTGACACGTTGTGACAGAAGAACAAAACGTGGCATGTATAGCCGATGAGATAATATGATGCTGAAGTGTAAAGTGATGAAAGTCATAAGCGGCAAAGAGTCCAACATAAAATGAGTGACTTAACCAAGATAAAACTTGGTTATTAATCACGGGCAGGCTACCAATAGGTGGAATGATCTTTTTTTTTTTTCTAATTAATTCAAAAGGACTGACAGTTGAGACTGAAAATAGGTGTTGAATATAAACGAATGAACAGATAAAAGAACTTCGGTGAGCTTCATGGCACAGGTCATAGCATCATGATGCGATACGATAGGTAAAGGCAAAAGAAAGTGGCATAAATCAAACTCTATTACTATTTTCTAATCATATCCCAAATAAAAAAATGTTTTTATCTTGATGTGGTAAATCAAAAGTTACTGCTAGGAGTGCAAACGTAATATCGAGTGCAAAAAATAATCAACAAAATTGCAAAATCGTCACACACCCGAAAATCTGATGACCAAAGGGATATAGCACAAAATTTATCCTGGGTTTTACCAACCTGGATCTCCTTCATGAGACATTCGATTAAGAAGTAGAAAGACATGAGCAGACAAAGTGATCTAAATCAATAAAAAAACGCAGATTAAAGCTCACACATTCATAGGGGAAAAGAGGATAGAAAACGCGCACTTGTGGTAGTATGCAGTAAGAGAAGCTTTTGGGATCAGAAAAAACAATCCAATAGAGGCTGTAATGATCCTAATTTCCTTCTTAGAAAACCAAATAAAAAGGAGGAAAGGAGGACAATATTTGCCTAGCTCGTGGCGGTGGGGGGAGAATTTATATGAAGCCATGAACTTAAGAGATTTTATGGCTCGGATTTATGTTGTGAAAATTCCTGGTTGGCCACCTTTTAATTAGCGACGATATGAGAAAGGAAGCTGCCACAAAATTAATAGATTAATGGCTCAGATTTATATTGTTGAAAATTGCTGGTTGTTTAAGATGTTACAACAGTAGAAAATTCAAGCTATTTGTGTATTAGTGTAAGTTTATGAGCTAAGGTCACTGGCGACGGTTTTCATGTTTAGAGCTGGAGTGTGCTTTTAATTACTTTGACGCTCATTAGAAGGGGGGTTGTTGATTTTCCCGTATAGACTGAGGGAAGGAGGGATCTGGACGGCCATAATGAAATGGAATGGAGAGATCGGATGGCTGAATTGAGGTGATGTGGCTCAACGTGGTGCTAGCTTATAGCAATAAGTGACATAGTGGGTTGCATCTATATAAGATATATAGATTAGCGTTCCTTTGCGAGTCTGCTGTAAAGACCCAAGGGAGCCTGACTTTTACGCGTTCGCCGGAAGACTTTTTACAGTTCATGCATGTGAGGGTGACGCGAGACCCATCTCTTTTTCGAAAGATCCGGAAACTAAGTGTTCCAGCTTGTATTAATATAAGAAGAAGGTGCCTCATATTAAGGGAAATGAGGCCAAACCGTACAAACCAAACAACAACTAAACCCTAACTACAACCACGAACTTCCCGAGCGGCTGGTCCAACTAAAACAAGACACAGACCGTGGAGAAGCTCCAACAACACTCTCGCAATGGCAACCATCGCAAGCACCAAGCGAGATGTTGACATTGACGCGATGGATGACGATAGTGGACAACCAATATGGCGAGGAGACTCCAAGACAACGCCTCCAACGAGGTAACGACATTCAAGACGTCGCCGTTGCCCGATCCAGCTCGCTGGATCTTGGGTTTACACCCGGAGAAGCCTCATGCCTAGATCATACGAGGCACCTCGACAACGCCTCCAACAAGGGGAACGGCACCCAAAGGTGTCGTCGTTGCCTGCGTCGGTAGAAATTAAGCAGACTTGCGCCCAGCGCCCCGCACACCCAGACATTCATGTTGAATTTGCACCACCACGCCGCAAGCACGCCTTTGACAAGCACCTCGCCCCCAGCAGCTTCCACCCATGCTGCCAAGGATCTCCTCTCATCCGCGACCACCGCCGTCGCACCACGAGCCGACCTCAACGCCACCGCGCTGCACACCACCTGCCTCCTCGCCTGGACCAGCACCACATCCGAACCCCAAGCACCGACTGCCTCCACACCACAGCGTGAGTTGCCATAGCTCTAGTCGCCGGCCACACCCTCAGTAGTCCATCAGATCTGGCCGCGAGGGCACTGTACCTCCTCAACTGAACTACCACCGTCGCCCTCCGCTTCAAACGCACCATCCGCGACGTGTACACAACCTAGGTGACCTGCAGCAGCTCCACCGCGCCACCCCTGTGCGCGCTGCCGTGCCACCCTTGCGCGCACCCTGGCGCCTCCCTGCACGCGCACGCTGTCGCGCTGCCTCCGCCTCCTCCGCCTTGCGCACGGACGCCACCGCGCCGCCTTCGCCCTGCACATGCCAGGCTTGGCGCGCCGCCTCTGCGTTGCGGGCGCAGCCGCCCATCACTCCCGGCAGCCGCGCAGCCTCCATTCACGGGATCCGGACGCGGAGTCCTCAGATCCAGCCGCGGCGACCTCAGATTCGCCGCCAACGCCAACGCCATGGACAAGTTGAGCTCGAGTATTGGGTGCTCCTTGGAGGAGAGAACACCTTGCCGCCGCCGTCCTTGCGCCCGCACGCATTGGCGGCGCAGCGCTCTGGCGGCTGCGCGGCTGGGAAGAGGTGGGGGAGGTGGCGGCGGCGCTGGGCTAGGGTTCCGCCCGAGTCGCCCGTGAGGGGCGACGCGGGGGTGAGAGGACTCGATGCAAGGCAAATGGAAGATGACGCAAGACCCATCTCATCTTAGTAGTAGTAGTAGTACGATATCTTGTTGCTTCTGCAACTGCAATCCCGCAAGTGTCGAGCCAAGTTGCAATGTTGCAGGCATGCAGAGCGACGGTGGCCGTGCCGTCACACCGGCACATCCGGTTGTGGGAGCGGCACTACCACCAAGAGACAACTCGCTTTTCGTCGCGAGCTGCAGAGTGGAGCTTGACCTCTCTCCGGTGGCTCTCGCACGCTGCAGACGGGCCGCGCTACTGCTCGTTTATCATCCACCTCGCAGAAAAAGGCCTGACGGGCCTGAGATACTTCATGGACGCTAAGGGCAGCGATCAGGGGCGTCCTATAGGCAGGGCGTCCTATAGTTAACATACGATAGATCGGCCCAGTAGCCTATTAAATCTGAGCAGCCCAGCCCAAGTCTGATCGTCAATATTTCGAAAGAGAAGAGTGAACATTTTCTTAGTTCTATTTCAACACTTTTAAAATAAAATCAATATTTTTTAAAAAATGTTGACCATTAACAAAAAAAATGTTGACATGGTGCAACAAAAATGTTGACGCATTACATTCAAAATGTTGACGAAATTTTTAAATTTTAAAAAATTCAAAAAATATTCATATTGGATCTCATTTTGAAGAATTAATTGTAACAAACACGTAGGTTCAAACGGATTCGAAAACGGACTTACGGTTTAGGAGAAAAATGCGTTTAAAGTTTGCAAATCGTTTCTTTTTCTCCCCTCTCCCACCTGCCTCAATCAGAACGCGACACGTGGCAGCATCTGGCACTTCCCACTTTCCACCCGCGCAAATTGGAGGCGTTCATCTGTGCCGCACGCATCTCAAACAATGTCCGATCAAACGAATCCCGCCGGACGCCCTACGTATAGGATTCGCGCAGCGATCATAACTAATCGGCCCAATTGCTCAATCGCTCGACGGAGCGTGGCAGTCGTATATAGGAGATCCCGTGCGCCACGGCCTCTAACACAAAGCTCCGGCCGGCAGCCGCGCCTCGTCCCTTCCCATCGGGCAGCGGCTCGGACCGCACCGCGCGGCCATTGTCCTCCTCCGTAGCACCACCTCCGCCTCCGCAACGGACCACCCATCCCCTCCACGCAACCGGCCGGAACCTTCCACCGTCCCGCAGATCACGTCGGCCCGCCAGAGCCGTGGATGACGGGAAGCGCAGAGCAACAGGGGAGGTCGGCAAACCACCCTCTTTTGCATCATGGCACTCGCCACTCGACTAACACCCGCCGCAAGACCTGTGGGAGAGAAGAGGACTAGAGGAGGAGGTCGTCACCAAGTGAGAACGCGGACGCTTTACGATCCGTGCGCCCCGCCCACGTCGTCGTGCGCTCATCGCATCAGCCGGCCACAGAACAGGATCTCCCACGGCGTTTTCCCGCACCCATTTTTATTTTATTTCTGGAAACAGGAGATACCGGCGACAGCTCCGCAAAGTAGCGGAATAACCAAGTCAAAGATTCTCGCAATTAGAGCTGTTCATTTTTTCCTGAGACCACGCAAACTAGAGTTGTTGGCGCGAGCGCCGTGACAGCGATCGCGCGGCCGTGTGTGGTCTCTATATACGACGGCTCTTCCTCTCTGAGGTCGTCGTCCGCTTCACTTGGAGCCATCGCCCCCGCCGCCGCAGCCGCAGCCGTCCGCGTCTCCTCCTCCTCCTCGATTGATCGAGAGGTACGGACACTTAATTTCGTTGTACCCTGCTTGATTGTTTCACCGGCCGTTTCCATTGGCTAGTTCGTCATGTTTCCCTGCTCATATATACAGATCGATGGCTACCGCCAGCGGTGCGTGCCCGCCGCCAGGGCTGGGGTTCGGCGGGGAGTTCTACTCGGTGGTGGACGGGGTGTGCAGCCGCGCCGGCAGCTACTTCGGCGGGAAGCCGGTGCTCGACCAGGCCGTTGGCTATGCCGTCGTCCTCGGCTTCGGCGCCTTCTTCGCGCTCTTCACCTCCTTCCTGGTAAATATCTATCTACCTTGTCACCACTCTATCGATCAACGTCTCGATCACATACGCCGGTACCTGGTTCTTTTTCCCGTTGAATTTCGATATCCTGGCGCATTTTTTATCCGTACTTATATATTGATCGCGTGTTTTGGTCAGTCTGCTGTATGCGAGTACAGTTTGTACGCACGATGCGGCCATTGCTAACCAAACTTTATTTACTATGGTCTACATTTCGGCTAAATATTTGCGATAAATAGAATGATTCCATTTTTCAATGTATAGGCTAGGCCTAGGCCGGTATATATGCTGAATCATGCGTGCAGAACAGAAGAAAACGTAATTAGTTGGGGATGCACACACGATTTTAAGATTTCGAATATGCACATTTAACATTTTGATCAATGATTATACTTACACTAATTTATAGGTTTAACAATTCAAAATTACTACCACTAGCTTGTATGTCATCGAGTTCGCTAGTTACAGTGTTGAAGAGAATTGAGTTCCTCGTGATAGATCATGTCAATCTGCATCGTACAAGTAAAATGATTCTTTTTTAAAAAAAGGGATATTGTTGACTTGCAACTTGCCAGAGAGTATGCTTCTATACACCTGATTCCATTTCACTCTATATAGGGGTCAGAATCGCAACCTTTGTGCAAAGCTCGATTTGATTTTTTTTTTTTTTTGAGGGCAAAAGCTCGATTTGACTTTGGAGATTCATTTTTGCTTTCATTATCACACTTGGATTTTTTTTTTTTGGACAACATTCACCATGTTAGATATAAGCACCACGCCACCATCTCTATACACACAAGCAGGGGCGGAGCCATCAGCCATGTTCAGGCCAACCTGGGCTCCACCCCCCTTGCTATGTGTGATTCTTTGAGGAATTAAGCAGTGGCAAGGTTGTTGAGAAGAAAATTATGAGTAATCACCATGTATATCAGCTCTAGTCTTCGATCTGGCCCACCTGTTGCGTAAGCATCGGCTCCGCCAGTGTATACAAGAGATATAAATTTGTAGATTTGATTAAAAATGAATAGCACAGAAGTGAACAACAAAACAAGTCGGGATGAACAACTAGACTTCAAACTTACAGGTTTAGCGATTCAAAAATAGTACTACTAGCTTTGTATCTTGTCGAGTTTATTAGTTACAGTGTTCGAGAGATTGAATTTATCATGAAAGACAAATGTCAATCTGAATCATGATAAAACAGGAGCATCATGCAACTATTTGTTCCTTTTTTAAAAAATGGATAGTTGCCAGGAATAATCTGATTCTATGCGGCTGATTCCATTTTACTATGTACAGGCCGGAATCTTAGACTATGGACGCTGATGTAAACAATAGGATAATTTGTGCGCAGTTGGGTTGACTTGGTATATTCATTTTGGATTTCTTTTGTCCCACTTGAATTTCTTTTGAAAACAATTACCATGATAGATGTAAGACTATGCTACCATTTATATATTACAAGAGATATAAATATGTGAATTTGAATAAAATAAATAGTGACATTGCAATTTGCAGCAAATAGAATGATTTCATTTTTCTATGTGTAGGCCGCTATCTTGATTATGGGTGCAGAAGTGAACAACAACACAAGTTGGCCTTAATGATCGACACGTTCTCTAAAGAAAACAACAAACATGTTGGAGATGCACACACGAATTTCAAGATTTCAAACTTGTACATTTTTATCAACAACTAAACTTCATAACATTTATAGGTTTAGTGATTCAAAGAGTACCACTATCTTTGTAGGTCACCCAATGTTCAATAGAATTGAGTTCATCATGGGAAACCATGTCAACTTGAATCATGATAAAACTAGAGTATCATGCTAGTAATTTTTTTAAAGAAAAACAAATCGGTAGGTGACTTGCAACTTGCCAGAAATAGAATGATTCTATGCCCTTGATTCCATTTTACTATTTGTGAGCCGGAATCTTGGTCCTTGGACTACGCACGATGAAGTGTAACAATACGCTGATTCGTGAGTGGGATTTGACTTCGGTTCTTTTTTTTTTTGTCACACTTGGATTTTCTTTTGACAGCGGTCACCATGATAGATGTAAGGACCATGCCACCGTCCATATACAAGAGATAAATTGGTTGGACTTTGCGAAAATGAAAGCTAGTTGGCGTATATACTTTTTTTTTTTGCGAAACACAAATTACCGTTGACTCACTATCTCTACATCTCTAAAGCGCGTGCCGTTCTCTCGAATCTGATTGGTCGGAATACTGTGCATCAACGTCTACCGTCGATTTATTAGCCAACGTGTCTGGATTGTCCATTCCTTCGGCTCCCGCACGCCTCGACGGGAAGATTCGAGCGCCGCCACCCCCGCCGCCTGTAGCTCACCTGAGACGCCGGCGCATACACCGGCGACCTCCTCTCCGAATCGCGCCGCTCCTCCAGCTGCGCAACACCGGCGAGCTCCGTGCCCTCCTTCTACCCTTGCGCTTCCAAATCGAGGTCGCTAGGAGCATAGAGATTCCTCCTCGTCGTTCAGTCCTTCTGTTTGCCTAATCTCAACTCCTACCCAACCCTGCTCGCGCGGAAGCTTCCTCCACCGGCGACGACTGCCCGGCCGCCGTCTTCTCCGTGCCGTATTCCTGTCCCCGGATGCACGGGCGCCGTATCCTCAGGCCTTGCGTGGTCAGCTCCGCGAGTTCGTGCCCGCCCCGGTGCCGAACTCCGCTGTCTTCTCCGCGCCGTCTTCCTGCCCCGGCGCCGCGCTCCAACCCATCTAGCGCGAACCAGCTGCCCAGCTCCATGGAGCGCGTCGGCTATCCCAGTCTCCTCGCCCCGCCAAGTTGTCTCAACAAAATGTTGCGCCATGTCCATTGCCCGCACGGTGTTCGACGAAATGTCCAGGACCTTCTGCGGCAATACGAGCTCGCGATTCGCCTCCTACATGCTCTATCGCGCTCCAAGCCCAAGAGCATCGTGGGCACTTGACTCTGCTTCAGTGCGGCTGCTCATGTGCCATGGGAGGAGCACAGCCAGATGCACAGCGTGCACACCTCCATGCTGATTCCCCGCTGCGGTCTTCATGGGAATTAGCTTCAGACCATGGTAAAACTTCTGGTGCACATTGCAAATTACCATGTCCACCAACTGTTTGTCAAAATGTTCTTGTAGCACGTTACCCACTAACTATTGCAGATTATGGCATTCTGGGCATCTGAAGACATGAATTCCTTAGCTCTGATCTATGTTGATACAACTGCTACTAATGTTTTCTCTACATCTCTAAAGCGCGTGCCGTTCTCTCGAATCTGATTGGTCGGAATACTGTGCATCAACGTCTACCGTCGATTTATTAGCCAACGTGTCTGGATTGTCCATTCCTTCGGCTCCCGCACGCCTCGACGGGAAGATTCGAGCGCCGCCACCCCCGCCGCCTGTAGCTCACCTGAGACGCCGGCGCATACACCGGCGACCTCCTCTCCGAATCGCGCCGCTCCTCCAGCTGCGCAACACCGGCGAGCTCCGTGCCCTCCTTCTACCCTTGCGCTTCCAAATCGAGGTCGCTAGGAGCATAGAGATTCCTCCTCGTCGTTCAGTCCTTCTGTTTGCCTAATCTCAACTCCTACCCAACCCTGCTCGCGCGGAAGCTTCCTCCACCGGCGACGACTGCCCGGCCGCCGTCTTCTCCGTGCCGTATTCCTGTCCCCGGATGCACGGGCGCCGTATCCTCAGGCCTTGCGTGGTCAGCTCCGCGAGTTCGTGCCCGCCCCGGTGCCGAACTCCGCTGTCTTCTCCGCGCCGTCTTCCTGCCCCGGCGCCGCGCTCCAACCCATCTAGCGCGAACCAGCTGCCCAGCTCCATGGAGCGCGTCGGCTATCCCAGTCTCCTCGCCCCGCCAAGTTGTCTCAACAAAATGTTGCGCCATGTCCATTGCCCGCACGGTGTTCGACGAAATGTCCAGGACCTTCTGCGGCAATACGAGCTCGCGATTCGCCTCCTACATGCTCTATCGCGCTCCAAGCCCAAGAGCATCGTGGGCACTTGACTCTGCTTCAGTGCGGCTGCTCATGTGCCATGGGAGGAGCACAGCCAGATGCACAGCGTGCACACCTCCATGCTGATTCCCCGCTGCGGTCTTCATGGGAATTAGCTTCAGACCACGGTAAAACTTCTGGTGCACATTGCAAATTACCATGTCCACCAACTGTTTGTCAAAATGTTCGTATAGCACGTTACCCACTAACTATTGCAGATTATGGCATTCTGGGCATCTGAAGACATGAATTCCTTAGCTCTGATCTATGTTGATACAACTGCTACTAATGTTTTTGAAGCAACATAAAACACGGTCAATAAATTTCTGTCTGTCATTTTGCTTGCACAAACGTAGCTTGCTTTTAAAACTGTCGTTGGATAGAAAGGATGGCATCCAGTTTGCTTCTCTATTCACTACTTAAAAAATCCCATCAAAACAAGTGTCATTTTTTGCCAGTGTGATATTTTACATGTTATTTTGTCACTGTATATGACTTAGTAACTTCTACTGACGAGAGGATCTGTACTTTTGGTTGGATTGTAGTCCAGGTGAATCTTCTTCACCAGAGGCTGCTAATCTTCTTGCCAAACTAACCTCGGTTAGTATTCACCAGAGGCTCTCCATTGCTAATTTTGCTGTGGATATTAAACATTCAAAAAACAAGATAGAAACTTGAGGTTTTATAGAGAAACTGTGATTACTTTTTTGTTCAGCAGATGGTTGCAAAGTATCTATCTTCAATACAATATGTGTACACCTTTTTATTTGTTTCATTTGCATCTTGTAAGAAGTCGAAATACATGGTGTACTACCCCTCTATGATCTTCATGTCTGTGATGATTTTGTGAACTGTCCTAGCTAGCTTAGTGAGGTTATATGATTTCCATTCATCATGTGTAATACTTTGAACATTATTTTGTTCTACTTCTGAGCTATTTTTTTCAAGTAACTATTGAGAACTGATGTAGGGATCAATCTTTCAGTAGTAACAATAAAGTTACATTCTTTTTTTTTTAAAAAAAACTTAGTTCATGTTTCACCAGGTTGATTTTTAGTTTATTGCAAAAAGTGAGCAACGAAAAGTCTAGGGTTGGTTGTACGATATCTGAATACGGTGAACCACTTATTTGGGATTCAAAGAGGCTAGATTGCCAACAAGACATGTCATCTGCCCTCTGATCTAACCAGTCAATGATATGACCAATTTATTAGCCCATTTGATGATATGCAAGATAAAAATGTTTGTTTCGGCTATCCATTCTTCAGTAGTTTTCAATCCATATTAATATAACCCCTGTTTATGATAACATTGTTGAACTGATCGTTGTAAATGTAATAACTGTGAACTGGGGGTCCTTTGACTTTTCATTAATTTTCTGTTTCAGGTTCTCTTTATTATTTTCTCATGTTGTCTTCTCAGTGCAGCAAACTATTATAAACTATTCTGGTGTTATTAATTTCCGAATGCTTACTGCACGAGAATGAAACAGGTGAATCAATGTTATAGCCTGATGTAGCTTAGTTCAATGTTTATCTCCACACTTTGAACTAAAATCTATACTTACAATTTTTCAGAGTACATGCGGAAGCTAATCACTACGGAGGCCATTGCTCTGACGTAACATAGCTAACAACAAGAGATGCTTATCTTGATCAGTTAGCACATTGTCATGTTTCTGCATACCAAAAAAGTGTACAACTTATTTCATGAAATACTTTGCTAGGCCTTTGAGTCAAGTAAATATTTCAGATTTAGTAAACCAAGATACAACCTTTGAAGCAATGTGTCTGGAACGATGGGGACTCCCGTTCCGTATTTCGGGAAGAAGTTTCCGAAACAGGGACATGGCAGCTTGTAAGGGTACAACATCCCAGTGTATAATTTCCACCACTGTGTTCATGCGATGCTATGGTTTATTCCCAACATGAAATCTACCAAATTATACCTCCGGTTTATATTCAATAAGTTTATTTTATGCTGGTTTAACCACAGGAGTCACACAAAAAAGGATACAAGAAGAGCGCGGCAATTGCCGCGCGGCCTTTCTAGTCCTTACACTATTTTTATATCAGATGATTATAATTTGCAAATATCACCCCCTGGTTGTCGTCTTCGTTTTTAGGTTACTAATGCATTGAAAATCACGCTGGCTGCAAATGTATTAGTATGCATTTTCTCGTTCCAGTTGCAGTACCTTTCTATTAAGAACAAGTTGATGAGAAAATTTCTTGATGAAGCCTTAAGCTGTCCAAAGAAAATATAATAGAACTCTCAGCCTTTACTAAGGTCGAAAAAGATATTGTATTTCTTTCATCGAATGTATTTCAAGAGCACACATACTTATAATTGTTTGCACTTGCATATGTTAAAAGTGGCGGCCAAAACCGAAAGTAATGAAGTCAAAATTGATAATTTCAAACATAGGGGGCATATAACGATTATGGTAAAAGTAGTATTCAAAAGACACGTACATGTAGCAGTGGGGAGAGTGATCCTTGTTTCTTCTTTGTGAATTTTATGTATGCACATACGAAAGACATACACTTCAGCTAGTGTAGAAGTGTAATTGTGAGTTCCCTCTGCAGGTGTGGCTAGAGAAGCGGTATGTGGGGTCGCAGCACACCTCTGAGTGGTTCAACACGGCTGGCCGGAGTGTCAAGACCGGCCTCATCGCCAGCGTCATCGTCTCCCAGGCACGTATATACTTGCATACTTGCTTCGGTTTCCGTTGATTTGCAGTCTCGAACAAACGGCTAATAAGCTAAATGGATCATGCGTGGCGGAATCGAGCAGTGGACATGGGCGGCGACGATCCTGCAGAGCTCGAACGTGGCGTGGCAGTATGGCGTGAGCGGGCCGTTCTGGTACGCGAGCGGCGCCACCATCCAGGTGCTCCTGTTCGGCGTCATGGCCATCGAGATCAAGCGCAAGGCGCCCAACGCGCACACGGTGTGCGAGATCGTGCGCGCGCGGTGGGGCGGCGAGGCGCACGCCGTGTTCCTGGTGTTCTGCCTCACCACCAACATCATCGTCACGGCCATGCTGCTGCTGGGCGGCTCGGCCGTGGCGAACGCGCTCACGGGCATCAACGTGTACGCGGCCAGCTTCCTGATCCCGCTCGGCGTCGTAGTGTACACGCTCGCCGGCGGGCTCAAGGCCACCTTCCTCGCCAGCTACATCCACTCCGTCGTCGTGCACGTCGTCCTCGTCATCTTCGTCTTCCTCGTGTACACCTCCAGCAAGAGCCTTGGGAGCCCCAGGGTGGTGCACGACCACCTCTCGGTCGTGGCCAGCGCGGCGCGGAACTGTGCCGCGCCGCTCTCGCACCCTGACCAGGCGTGTGGCCCCGTCCATGGAAACTTCAAAGGGTCCTACCTCACCATGCTCAGCTCCGGAGGCCTCGTCTTCGGCATCATCAACATCGTCGGCAACTTCGGCACGGTTTTTGTCGACAACGTACGTATGATTTGGATACAGTAATATTTTGCTGCATAAACATCCAATTCACTTGCGCGATGCGGGTTGCAGGGTTACTGGATGAGCGCGATCGCTGCCCGGCCATCGTCGACGCACAAGGGGTACTTGCTTGGCGGCCTAGTATGGTTCGCAGTGCCCTTCTCGCTTGCCACCTCGCTGGGCCTCGGCGCGCTCGCCCTGGACCTGCCAATCACGACGGAGGAGGCGGCCAAGGGCCTCGTCCCGCCCGCCACCGCCACGGCGCTCATGGGCAAGTCCGGCTCTGTCCTCCTCCTCACCATGCTCTTCATGGCCGTCACCTCGGCCGGCTCGGCGGAGCTGGTGGCCGTCTCCTCCCTCTGCACCTACGACATCTACAGGATCTACATCAACCCGGACGCCACCGGCAAGCAGATCCTGCGCGTGTCCAGGGCCGTCATCTTCGTCTTCGGCTGCCTGATGGGCGTCCTGGCCGTCATCCTCAACCTCGTCGGCGTCTCCCTCGGGTGGATGTACCTCGCCATGGGCGTCATCATCGGCTCCGCCGTCATCCCCATCGCGCTGCTCCTTCTCTGGAGCAAGGCGAACGCGTTCGGCGCCATCCTCGGCTCCGTCTCCGGCTGCGTCCTCGGCGTCACCGTGTGGCTGACGGTGGCCAAGGTGCAGTACGGGCGCGTGGACCTGGACACGACGGGGCGGAACGCCCCGATGCTGGCGGGCAACCTGGTGTCCATCCTGGTGGGCGGCGCGGTGCACGCGGCGTGCAGCCTGGCGGCGCCGCAGCACTACGACTGGGAGAGCAGCCGGCAGATCACCACGGTGGAGAGCGTGGCCGTCGACGACGACACCGTCGCGGAGGAGCTCAAGGAGGAGCGGCTGGTGCACGCCAAGCGATGGATCGTCCGGTGGGGCGTGGCGTTCACGGGCGTCATCGTCGTGCTCTGGCCCGTGCTGTCGCTGCCGGCGGGGAGGTACAGCGTCGGGTACTTCACGCTGTGGGCGGCCATCGCCATCGCGTGGGGCACCGTGGGCTCGGCGGTCATCATCTTCCTCCCGCTCGTGGAGAGCTGGGACACCATCTCCATGGTGTGCGCGGGCATGTTCACCAACGACGCCGTCTACGAGCGCTCGACGAGGTCAACCTGCGCCTCAAGGCCGTCATGGGGACCATGCCCGAGGCGGAGAAGCGTTACGAGGAGATGCGGAAGGACCTCGGCGCTGTCGAGATGACGAAGCACACTGCGGCCGGCACCTACTCGGCCACCGTTGCAGATGGGGATGAAGACGATCATTTGCACGCTTAAGGTGCACTGCCAATACTATATTCAGCCGTATTGATGGTTATCATTTCACGAATTCCGTACTGCGTCGTGCATTACTCCGTTGGACAATAAATCTTTCATTCCTGTAAAGCAAAAATGTCTCGTGCTGAGCGATTGATAAGCTTGATCGATATGATTGTACGTGTATAAAGTTTGTGTGTCGGGTGTGTATACATGTATAAACTTGGTCGATTTGTTTGTAATTTTAAAATGATTTGTGTATAAAGTTCTGGCTTTCTGGAATTCAACCACCGTCTAGCATTGCAAATATGTTTGGTTCTTGGCTCAATGGAGTCCAACCAAAGATAAAAGATCAAATTTGTGTGGGTCTAGCGGCCGTATGTTGGGCAATTTGGTTGAATAGGAATGATATGGTATTCAATCGCTCCAATCCTACCACTTATTTGCAGGTAATTTTCAGGGCTACATACTGGACGCGAACTTGGTCCTTGCTACATAAGGATGAGATGGCAAGACAAAACTTGAAGAATGCATGTCGACTACTGGAGACCGTCGTCATGGAGGTGTTCGCGCGCTTTGGATGGAAATTCTCAAATAGAATTGCAGCTTAGTTGTAATAGTATTTGGTCTTCCCACCTAGTTGTCTCCTTTTGAACTATCTGTTCCGAACTTGAGCCTAAGAGCTCTCTCCTCTGTAACGATCAGCTGCGTACATCTCTTCGGATGATGTAGAAGCTGGAACGATGTTCCATTATCTAAAAATAAAGTTCTGGCTTTCTTTCAGTTGGTTGTTCCTTTCCCCCAACTCTTCCTGGCTTTTGAAGACTTGTTGCGAGCTGGATGTTTGTTGGGCTTCAGCTCTGAACAAAAGTCATAGGCCGTGAGAGCACGTGAGCTTATCAGAAAGATCCATCCAATCGGCCCGAACCAAACGAGTCCACTCCCCACGTCAACGTCTCCTTCCGTGCCGGCCCGGGACCAGCGGCAGCAGCAGGCCACGAGCCCACGACGCCGAAACGTCTGGAACCGCCGCTCGCCGGGTCCAGGAAGATAAGCTCCCGCGGCTCCGCCACACCTCAGCTTCCCCCGCACCGCTCGTCGCCGCGCCCTCTCGCGAAGCTCCCGCGTCCTCCTGGACTCTCCTCCCCGGCGACCGGCCGGTCTCCCTCCGGCGAGCTAGGTATGGCCGTCCTCCTCCGAAGCTCCGCCTCCGCCACGACCGCTGGCCCCTCCTCAGCGCTCCTCGCCACCTTCGGCCGTGGCCGCCTTCTGCCCCGTGTCTCGCCGCCACGCCGAGCGTTCGCGGCACGCGCCTCGGCGCAGCCGCTCGAGGTCTGCGCCAAGGAATCCATCACTGCCCCCGGCCGCCTCGGCGACTGTGAGCTCTCTCGCTCTCGCTCCCCATCTCTGTAATCCAAGGAAGGTGAATCGGCAATGCAGGTCGCGTTCTGTGTTGTTTGGTGTAGAAGAGTGTTTCTTAGTTTAATTCGTTGCGTGCCAGAACCACAGTTGTAGCTTCAATACGTGACCCTTTCTGTCATAACGAGTTTATGGGCCATGATAAATTGATAATTGAATAGGGACATGCCTAACGTAAACCAAAACAATCTAGAACTGCATGCCATATGTGGTTGTAGGTGTTAGCAAATATAGTAGCTCTAAAACAGACTACAAGTGTCGGATATGTGTAGTTGCTAGATCACATGGTTTGGTCCGGCAGTCCACACCAGTCCCGTGATAAACAATGTTTGACTTGTTGGGTTGCTTGTTTGAGTTGTCATTTACTTGATAATGTAAACCGTGTTAGTTTTACGAATCCTGTAGCTGTCACCAATTCATAGGAAAACTACAAGTCTGACCAAATTGCATGTGGGGCCGGGGGATTTTTCTTTTCAAATGCTTGAAGTTGGGTATCTTTCTTTTGTCAGTGTATAGAGAAGGTTGACGTTATTTTGTGTAGTATATTTGGAAATGGACATATTAAGGTGGTCGTTGGAGTTTCTTTTAGTTTGTTGTTTAGTTGAATTGCTACCTTCTGCTCCGTACATTAATAAATTTTGCCAGAACTATAAAATGCATTCATGCCTTTATAACAAAAATGTTGGGTAGGTTGCCTTTTCCTCTGTTTTATAGTCTTAAGCTGTGCGAGTAATTAGCACTGTGACCTGTTTTCAACTATCTTTGTTTTCAGTTTATGCCATATAAGATGATTTATGATTTTAAAAGTATGAAGACCACTCGAAGTGTAAAATAGCTTAGTTTTTGGTGTAGACAGAACGCTCAATATTAAGAGCATTAACTTTCACAGAATAACTGTTTCTATCATAGAATTATCAGCTTTCCCAAGCAAAGTAGACTAGGTTTATCCTTTATAATCTAATTTTCCTGTTAACAGATTTTTTTTTCCCTCCACATGTACCCACACGTTTGCCTTAGGTAGGGTCACCACTAGTACTGTAATACATAATGCGACATTTTATCATATTAATAGTAAGTTAATTAGTAAATGCATATTTGCAACCTCACTTTTACATTGGCATATGGTTGTGGCAGAATTCGTATTCCCAGAATGGCAGATCATGAAGCATGTTTCTTGTTGATGTTAGAAGTGCATTGCAAATTTTAAGCTCTTACTGTTGCAATTGTGAACATTTGGATTTAAATTACACATGTTGACCACAGGTCCTTTCACACAAAGAGTATTGTTGACAATAGAGGAGAAGAAACTTCCGTACGATAAAGCTTGTTGATCTAGCTAATAAACCAGATTGGTACCTATGAACCTCTCCGAATCATATTGTTAGTTTTTGTTTATCTGCTTGATGGTTCACTCGTCACACTTGTCTTGTTTCACAGGTTATTTCAAATCAACCCAGAAGGTAAGGTGCCTATCGTGAAGCTTGAGGACAAATGGATTGCTGATTCTGATGTTATAACACAAGCAATAGAAGACAAGTACCCTGAACCAGCCTTGGCAACTCCACCAGACAAAGTTTCCATGTACATGATTTTTCTAACGCGCTAATTAGTACCTCTTGTTTGTTACTTTGTTAAGTTATTACTCTCGTTGGAAATGTTGAATCATCCATGAATATTTTTTGCCAGTGGATCTCTTTTGCCCTTATCTGTTTCATAATTGTCCCTAATCATTTATGCATGTGTATCATACAAACTATTGTCTTTTACTTTCTTTATCACATAAAATTGAATGGTGCTGTAGTCGTGCTCGTTCAGAAATGTACCTTATACTTGACAGAGTTGACATTTATAACAATTAAATTAGTGACTGTATTTGCACATCTTACATTGGAACGTTGTGATTTGTATCTTGGAGCAATGTGCAGATAGTGCTTATTAGCTTTCTTTTGTTCTGGTGATACCTGGCAGTTCTGTTTGTATTGAATTCATAAGAATTCATTGCAGAGGGTCAAAAATATTTTCCACTTTCATCGGTTTCCTCAAAAGCAAAGATCCCAGTGATGGAACAGAACAGGCACTACTTGATGAGCTGACTTCATTTGATAGTTATCTAAAAGACAATGTAAGTTTTGTTTGTTTTGTTTCTGATTTTTTGGACACTAACTTTCACCTCCTCTATAATATATTGGAGGAATTGCAAAACCGGTCCTGTTTTAGAGCCCAATTCTGAAAATGGTCTTGTTTTTGCAACTTCAAAATCGGTCCTCTTTTCTGAACTCAAAGCGGCGGCATTGTTTGGGACGCGTGCAACAGAATATTCAGAATCATTTTAATTAGGATACAATGTTATTTAAATATCTGACTATTCAACTCCATATCGCTACTAATGAAAAACAGGACCAGATTTGCAGGTCTCTTTGATAAACTGGACCGATTTTGCAAAGGGTATATTCGACTTTTCGCAAGCCATTTAAAACCGTTAAGAGCTCTTAATGGAATAGGACTTACTCATATCTTTCTAGTTTCCTTCTTCGTTTAAATTTTGTTGTATACCGAGTCTCATATTTGGTCCCCATATGAGATGAGGAAGATGTAAGGGGACTGTTTTCTCTCTCTAATACAAAGAAGTGCAGCTCTCCTGCGTTTTCCAAAAAAATATCTTCATATTAAAAAAAACAGGACCGTTTTGCCAAAGTCTAGATAAGGAGACCGTGCACTGGGTCATTGGCCTTACCAAGATCATGCATTTGAAATTCATAACATGACAATTTGTCTTCTGTAATCAGAAGTGAAGCAGCCTTGAGCTTTTCGTTCAGACTAGATTAACTTAGCTCAGCTTTATCAGCTACAATGAATTTGTTGTATACTAGTAACATCTTAAATTACACTCAATTCGTGGAATCAGTTATTATGCATTTAATATTGTGATAAGGAATCCTAGGTAGCTTATCGAAAGTTACTATGTTCTTGTTCTAAACTTCTGATCCACTGTTTGGTGCAGGGCCCATTTATCAATGGTGAAACAATTTCTGCTGCTGATCTCTCTCTTGGACCTAAACTATATCACATGGAGATAGCTCTGGGTCACTACAAGAACTGGTCTGTTCCGGATTCACTTGCACATGTAAAATCATACATGAAGGTACCTGTTCATCTTATATGCAAGTTGTTTTGTGCTGGGCCTTTTGGAGTTGTTGGTGTCTTTCTTCTCCCGTAAATTATTCATTTGATGCCATTTGTTCCACCTAGTGTGCATCCACACTCCCGCCCTGCACAAAAATATGAACATGAATCTAGGGTAGCTATTAAAGATGTAATGAACTTTCTTACTATCTGTACCTAAAAAGCAGACACCTAACTTACATATTTATAACTGAATGTTTTTGTGTTAATGTTTAAAGAAACATATTTGGAGTGAAAAAAGGAAATATAATGTTTATGGGACAATTGGGAAGCATAACTGAAGGGATGACTCATGAATCCAAAGCAGTGTTGACTCAGTTATCTGAAATCTCAGCTAACAGAGAATTGGCTATTCTTATGTTGCATTATCCAATGTGAGCTGGGCATGGGAACATTGTACGTTTTGCTTTTATATCATAATGGTTACTTTATCACTTCCTTTTAGTTGAATCCTTCCTAAGGAGTTGGCCTTGGACATCCTGTCCTTACTTGAGCATTTGTTCCTTTTAGTTGAATCCTTCCTGAGGAATTGGCCTTGGACATCCTGTCCTTACTTGAGCATTTGATTTTTCTTTTGCAGTCTGTTTTCTCAATGGATTCTTTTGTCAAAACTCGAGCTTTGACAGAGGATGTAATTGCTGGATGGCGCCCAAAAGTCATGGGTTAAATGACATTTGTAGAGGTAAATTGCATATACTTGGAAGGATGTTTCTCATGTTTAGACTTCCTTGGTCAGTTGGTCTGCTAATATGCCTTCACTGAAATATGATTGGATGCACCGTGCATACTTATTTTATATAAACTAGAATATAGTTTACTCCCACCATTAAGAAATAGCAGCGATTCCGTTCCATTTGGACAAGTACTTGACCAACAATTATCTTTAAATGTAATTTTTATGACATAAAATTGTTGTTTATTAGATTCATATTATCAAACACTTATGGATGTGCTTTTGTATCACAAAAATGGCGTATTAATAAAGTATAATTGTTGGTCAAAGTCTTGTGCTGACGAAATAAGATGCACCTACTATTTCTGAATGGAGGGGGATTTCTTAGGCTTGCTATTGGCTACATCTGAAAAACTATATTTCTATCATATTTATAGTTGAATATGTATAAAATAATTTTCAAAAAATAATATATTTACGATTTATCTTGCTTAGCAATTGTGAAATGTTTAGGCTTCCTTTTTTCTGACATTATGCCCTCTTGAAATAATGATGACAGGATGCACTATTCATACTTGTT
Organism: Eragrostis nindensis; assembly: GCA_012490785.1. NCBI lineage: Eukaryota > Viridiplantae > Streptophyta > Magnoliopsida > Poales > Poaceae > Eragrostis > Eragrostis nindensis. The sequence goes on along the minus strand of JAAXCT010002995.1, from coordinate 24,369 downwards.
TAGTAGATCTGGGAGGTTTCTTAGGCATTCTATTGGTTAATCATATGCATAAACAATATTTAAATCATATTTATAACTCAGAATTTCATATCTAGCTGAGCAATTATGTGGGCAATTGTGCTACTTTCTTATTGTAGAAAAGAAAGAAGGTTGACATCCATTGTTGATAGTTAAGAGTACTCCTTGAACTCAGCCATGTAGCTGAAAGAAATGTAATAAGACCGAACGCCGCGTTTGGAAACACAGAGGCAGGAACTATTTCCATTTTCTAAAAAAATTAAGAGTACTCCAGTTTTCACTGTTTTCTCTTTTGGAACTAATCATGGGCTTTACTTATCCATAAGCAGGAACTTAATATAAGATAACAGCATTACGAATTTATGATGTTTACCTTTGATAACATTGTAATATTATTGCAGCCAGAACATCATATAATATTTTGCTGTTCTGGTGTTCAGGGAACTTTATTTAGTTTTGAAATAACGTTCTGTTGTGCACGAACATGTCTGTGTATAACGATGTGTTTCTATTTCCTCTAATTGGCTGTCACGTTGTTACCTGTTGTATCATTCTGAACAGACCCACCAGTTGACACTCCTCCTAGGCTGGTAGTGAATGTTTGTTGAAAAGTGAGAATCTACCATTCTACTGTTTGCAGAGGAGATGTGACATCAATCTTTGATTAAATCAGTTCAAAGTGACGTAAAACTGATTTAATAGAGACGCACTGATATGCATATCGCCTATCATTTGATATTATATTTCTTTCTTATCAGGAGAGACATGGCTATCAGAGGATCTAGATGCGCAGGTCCGCATCATGTGTCTTTAGTCTGTACATGAAAGGTGGTGGGTTCTAATTGGAATTTTGCAGTGCAATGCTTGTCGTCTTTCTCTGTCATAAAAAAAATGTCAATAAAAATCAGAGACTTCTCATGTAAATGAGAATTCTTGTTGAACCTCGTCTTTGTTGAAGAAAAGGGGAATCATTGTATAGCTGTTTTTCTGCATAAGGCTTATTTAACTAACAACTTGCCAAAACTGATTACTATGGTACTGACCAACCTTTTGGTGAAATGAAAAAAATTGACAACTGTTCCATTTCATTGTAATGTTATGGTTTTTCCTTGTGATGTAAGGATGTGATCTCTTAAACATTGAATGTTAGGGCCATAAGTGTAATCATTGGCGCATCCCAATTCTTTGCCTCACGAAAGTTAGATACCTTTCTGCTGATTTCAAGCTACTAACTTCCAAATATAATTGTCTCAAGCTTTGCGTTTGATGGCACCCGTGTATGAAGTTGAGCTGACACAAATTGATGTTTCTCTTTCTACATGTTTCTGAAACATTTTGAGACTGGACCTGCAATGATTGGTAAGAACTGTGCATTCAGCATGATTGAAGAGTAGAAATTTCAAATAATCGCATTTATGCCCGTGGTTGGTGATGGCTTAGTACAAGCTTCTGTAAGCATGACATACAAGTGCACTGGCTTGTTATGTGGATTGTCAGTTCACAGTGAACTGATTGTTTCTTTTCTCCATCCTTATAGGTGACATTACACTGACTAGACATCAAAGAATCTCGTTATGCATTCCGTGTCAGCAGTTTTGTTTTCCTTCATCTCCGACGCTGAAATCCCCGACCAAAAGCATACTCAATGTATAAGATAATACCTCAAAGATATTGCTGTTTTGCAATGATCTATTGATAGTGGCCATCGGAGACGGTACTGCATGTCCACTACCAGCTTCGCACTTCTGAGTGACATTCAGCACAGTTTGGTCCTATGATCTTTCGTTGCATACAGCATACATCAGCTGCGGGTTGTAGTAGCATATACTATGATTTAAGCGGCATGGATGTGGGGTACCTAGTCCCCAACCATGTATTAGTAAAAACCAATGACGTGCCCTATTTTGCACACTAAAGAACACTGGACAATGAGATAAAGTATTCCCGAGTCTGGAAAGTAACCGACTGTTCCGTCACGCTCGATCGTGTTGTTGTCATGCTGCATATTATGCATACTGTGTTCGTGGAACTTGTAGCGGTTGGTTTTTTGGGGGTCACCGGGCATCTCGGCTTTGCCACTAATCGATTGCAAATGGGGTAGATCCCCAGGCACCTGTTACATTGTTACATGAGGTGATTGATAGTTGAGATTTTTTTTTTTTGCGAAGGATTGATAGTTGAGATTTGATTGACTGGGCACGCCTATTGCGCTCCCGATATCACTATCAGCTGCTTAATGTCGCGTCGAAGTTTGTAGGTTATCACGTCTCGGAGGGCATGGCATAACGACATACATAAGCTTCTCGAGACCGAGCCCGGAAGGACAGTAGCGTGACAATGAGGTTTCCTGGAGCTCAAGCGCGAGCCACCTGAACTTGCATGTCCCTGCCGGCCCATGTTGCGGATACTAGTAGTGTGGGACACCAGCAGAGAAGGAGATACTACCTCCGTCCCAGAATATAAGCATTCCTAGATTTGTTGAAAGTCAATCAAGTTTAACTTTGACTAGCAATAGCTATAAAAATAAAATATTTTAAATATGAAGAGTTGCATATTAGGATAGTTGATTTCACGATGAATCTAACAACATCAACTATATATAATGGAGTTCTATAAATATTTTGCTATTGATGGTCAAAGTTAAGAAAGGTTGACTTTGACCAAATCCTGGAATGCTTATATTCTGGGACGGAGGGAGTAGATCTCAGTGGCACCTTGCGTGACGGTACCGTACGTCTGACATGCCAGGACTCGCTTTCGGGAGAGCTGCTGGTTAAGCTGTGCATTGACCATGAAGGCGTACTGTCGAGGTTTTAGGGTCTCGATAGTTATTTTACGGGTGCGCAAGAACCAAGAACACGATGGTAACACAAGACGCAGAGATTTATATAGGTTCGGGCCGCGATGTGCGTAATACCCTACGTCCTGTGCTGGTGTGGTATGTATTGATGATGTTTATGAGAGGATCCCTGCCCGCCTTATATATCCGGGGGTGCAGGGTTACATGGAGAGAAACCTAGTCGGTTACTATACAATTCGCCTTGTAGTACAAGATAATAATTCTTCTCTGACTGCCGACTACTCCATCTAGATACTTGAGCCACTCGGGCTTGTTTGGGCCAGGCCGACTATCCCGTATGGGCACTCGGCCTTGCTTATCGTGAGATACTCGGGTCCCATATCATCGACAGTAGCCCCCGAGTTCTTTTTGATTGATCTTGAAGACCTCCGACTGGTTCTGACTCCATGTACAATAATTCTCAGCATAGCTGGTCAATTAAAAAGAACTCCAAAGAGTAATAGTTGCCAAAATATCCAATATGAAGAAACTGAAACCTGGGAATACCAAGATCAGCAAGGCCTTGAATTGGGCTTGAAGATGAAAGAACACCCAATGCTGACTGACGTCGAGACTTTTGCAAAAAACACACCTGTAAGGTGCAGCCCCCGAGCTTCTGTGTAATCCGAAGAATTAGACAGAAGGTCTAAAAGAGCCTGGGTATAAATCTTCCCGAAGCCTGGCATTATAGCCGAGTGAGAATCCGTCGAGTGAAGAAACGTAGGGTGCACGTCAAGTGCATCCTATGGATGTAGCCCCCGAGTCTATGAAGAAGTGGAACAATTGTTCATAGACTCCAAAGAAGCTGAAGAGTGTAACCATATGAAGAAATCCGCCGAAGTAAAGCTCGTAGAGCCTGGCCTTCCGGCCGAGTGAAGATGAAGTCCATCGAAGTAAAGCTTGATCATTTGACTGAATGAAGTGTGACGTGGGCTCACGCCAGTGAGCCCACGTGGGCTAGCCCCCGAGTCTATGAAGAAGTGGAACAATTGTTCATAGACTCAAAAGAGACTAACAATCTTGTAATACTGTAGATATAGCCGAATAGGCCTCGTCAATAGACGGTCGAGTTATTGCTGTCAATATTGTTGCGCCACTGTTGATGTAAATCCATTGTCGTTGCACCACTGTTGTTGTTCGAGATAACGCCAAATAAGTATGGCCGACTGACTTGTTACTAGGAGATTAAATACCAGGTAATTTTTCCTCCGTCGCCGAGTGAGTATAACCAGGTACCGACTGATTTGAAACATGAAAAGACCTGGCCGACTTAACTTGGCTTTATTGGGTGAGTGCGCCGAGTGATCTGTATCACTTGATAATAGTATAATAAACTTGGCTGACTGAAATGTAGCTTGCGTTGATGTTGCCGACTGACCATCTGCCAAGAATAGAAATAATCCTTCTGGTCCAGCTGCTTGGCCGAGTGAAAATAGCAACCGAAGTTATGGCCGAGTGATTTTTCCATTAAATAATCTTTGGCATGAGAGAACCGAGTGAAGCTCTTGCAATTAATAGTAACCATAGATGAATATCCGAAGATAACCAAAGATGAATGCCCCGGTAATCATAGATGAATATCCCAATTAATAGTATTCCGGATGAAAATTCCAATAATAATCAATAGAATTCCAGATGAAGATCCAATGACCAATAAATCCTGGAGATGAATATCCTGAGATGTCCGGCTGAATATTGATGATGAATAAATACCAATGACGAATAATAATTGTCGAGTGGCGTCAAACCCCCGAGCGTAGAAAATATGCTCGTCATCTCTGAGAGATTATATTTGAATTCCTGTATATGTAAACAAGAAAAAATAATATGTAGTATACGATGATTGAACAAGACACTTAGGATATAAAAACTCCTTTATCTTGGTCAAATTTTAGTCTCCTTATGTGCTTAGTCCAATGTTGTCTCCCTCGAAGCGTTAAGTATGGGTGAACTCCACTGACTACTAACTCGGTTGTGACCTAGCCTGACTCATTAACCTAGGGTGTTAGCAACAGAAGGCGTTAACCCGTCAGTCTTAGAGTGTGAGCATCAGCCTGATATGAGCTTTCATAACTGGGAAAAATCCACCGACTTGCTAGCTTATGTGAGAAAAGACTCAAGACACCACACATAAGGGTAAAAATACAGCCCCCGACTCTGGGTCGGAACTCAAACCGAAGTGAGAAAGACTGTAAAATAAATTATATGATAGGAGTAAAAATATTTGAAAAAGCAAATCAAATAAATGACTTAGCTTGTTCGACGTATCTACGAGTCGAAGGGAGAGATGAAATCATTCTTTATGCTTGAGCTTATAAAGCCTCCGGACTAATGCCGGGTCAGTTGGATAATAATCTGAGTGAATACCGAGTCATTAGACCATGTGACCGAGTGGCCAACGTTGTGGCCGAGCAGCTGTTGTCGTATGCCGAGTGGCTATTGTCATAGCCGAGCTGTGGTAGCAACACCACGGCGAACCAGTCGGCAGTCGGCGTTAGATGATCTTGAACTTGAAGCTGGTCGTCGATGTACGCCGAGTCACCTGATAGGCTTAGGTGCAGCTTTTAGATGAGTCGGAGTAAAACCGAACCCAATCAGGCTCCCAGGCGTCCATGAGGTAGATGCCATCACTACATGCCAAAAAAGCATCACGTGGTGAGTACGGAGTATATAATCAACTAGATCAGATAGATTAGGAATAAAATAATATAGAGAACAGAGTAAAGAAAGAAATCTTCCCTGTTTAGGCAACAACACGTGTAGATGGAAAGTTTGGCTCACGCCTCGGGACTTGTAGCCAATTTTTGTCAAAGGAAAGTTTGGCTCCGACTTGAAGTTTGCCTTGCCTTGCAGGCAGATACGCCGAGTCGACGACACGAGATCCGGCTTGGTTGCCGTAGACGACGTGAAGACGAACACCACCATGCATGCAAGCCGCCTCGGGACTTGACACGTTGCGGCTTGATGTCCGCAGGAATGCTGTAGCACACGCCGCCGCCGGTGACAACACGTCTGAGTCGTACGCTGCATCAGGTCTCCTCGATGAACACCTCCTGGACGAAGTTGTTGACGTAGATCCCAATCCTGACCACGACGACGTCCCGCCAGCCAGCGAAGTTGATGTAGATTGGTAGCCATCGTATTCGACAAGATGGATTCCAGCGCAGCCCTTACCTGGCGCGCCACTGTCGAGGTTTTAGGGCCTCGATAGTTATTTTACGGGTGCGCAAGAACCAAGAACACGATGGTAACACAAGACGCAGAGATTTATACAGGTTCGGGCCGCGATGTGCGTAATACCCTACGTCCTGTGCTGGTGTGGTATGTATTGATGATGTTTATGAGAGGATCCCTGCCCGCCTTATATATCCGGGGGTACAGGGTTACATGGAGAGAAACCTAGTCGGTTACTATACAATTCGCCTTGTAGTACAAGATAATAATTCTTCTCTGACTGCCGACTACTCCATCTAGATACTTGAGCCACTCGGGCTTGTTTGGGCCAGCCCGACTATCCCGTATGGACACTCGGCCTTGCTTATCGTGAGATACTCGGGTCCCATATCATCGACTGTCGACGTTTTTGTCGGCAATTATATTTTAGGGGCTACGCAAGAACCAAGAATACGATGGTGAAGACAAGACGCCGAGTTTATACAGGTTCGGGCCTCCCGGAGGATAAAAACCCTACGTCCTGTCTTGGGTGGTATTGTATTGTGTATGTTGAGATGAGATCCCTGCCCGCCTTATATATCCGGGGGAACAGGGTTACATGGAAAGTATCCTAGTCAGTTACAACATAGAATTACTTGGAGTACAAGATAATAGACTTGCCGAATAATCCGTGCCTTCCTTCTAGATGTTTGAGGCACTCGGTCTTGTTTGGGCCAGCCCGACTACCCTGTCTAGGTACTCGGCCTTGCTGGTCATGAGGGTACCTGGGGGTCATGGTAACGACAGTAGCCCCCAAGTGCTTTTTGATTGATCTTGCTTGCTTCCCGACTAGGAATTCCTCCATGTATGGATAGTCTTCTCAAATGATATTGAGAGATTAAAAAGGACTTGAATAAGTCAAATAAGATAAAGGTGAAAACCTTCCGTTACTAGCCTCGGGTAGACCAAGACTAGTAAGGCCTTGAATTAGGCATGCCGACTGTTGATAGATGATATCCGAGTGTAGGCTTGCATGAAGCTTGAATCCTTGATGAAAAATTTGAATATGCACGTTGAGTGCATCTATTAGATGTAGCCCCCGAGCTTCTGTGTAATACGAAGAATTATACAGAAGATCAAAGCGAGCCTAGTCGTGAAGACCGTAAATTTGATTCCATGACATCTATTAGATGTGAGGAAATATGCACGCTGAGTGCATCCATTGGATGTAGCCCCCGAGCTTCAACTTAATTGGAACAATTGAGGTGAAGATCAAGGACGAATTCTGGGTAAAATCCGACTAAAGAAAGCCAAGGATATAAAGCAACCCGTGTGCCTGGCATGAAGCCGAGTAATTTTATGGAACTCACGCAAGTGAGTCCATATGGACTAGCCCCCGAGTCTGTGGACAATTAGAATAATTGTGTACAGACTCAAAAGAGACTAGAAAGCCTTGAATATTGAAGATGAAGCCATAAAGGCCCGTAGTGCCCGAGTAATCAATGATGCAGTAGCGCTGCTGTTGTAAATATCCAACTGATTAAAGCCATGAAAGCAATAAATCTTCTGGTCTGGCCGTAGTGTCTGAACAACTAAAAAGTTGTAGCCGAGTGATTATTAGCCTGAGAAGGCCTAACCATGACTTGTCAATCATTTTGGCCGAGTGAAGTTGCAGCTGAGTAACACTTCTCCAATCCGAGTGACGATAACTGAATAATTCTTGCCGAGAAATAATGTTCAACTGAATATAGCCAATATAATAGCCGTCGCTTTGATGTACTTGATAATAAATCAACAGCTCTGAGTGCTGTTGTCTTCAGCTGGTAGAGATCCTTGTGCGGCAGCAGGTTTCGATGAACTCTGCGCAGCAACACATGACATACGCAACCTGATGCTGGTTGCCATCCCGAGGTGGCGTCAAGCCTGGAGCGTAGGAAATATGTCCATGAACTCCGAGAGATGTGTGTAATAAAATTCCTGTAGATAAAACAAAGTAACAGATTATGTAGTAATCTGTAAAAATAATCAAGTGTGACCGCAACATGAGAGTTGGTTTTAGCCATCATGATTAATTAATGTGAAGCGGCTCAGCCGTTCTTTTCAACTCTGATATCCAAGTAGCGTCCTATGTTTATGCACTCTGAGAACTTAGCCGGCCCTGTATGACGTGGGACGCTGGGTCAGCACACGTTTAGGGAGACGACGGCGTCAGTTAGAGCTTCACAATCGGAGCAACTGCAGCATACAGAAGTCTACAACATTGACATAAGTCGTAAAATTAAATGAGGATGAGTGTTTGTCAAGTGAGCCTCTATGACTGTTTTCAGACCAGTTGCCGCCTTATGTTTATGCACTCCTTAAACTTAGTCGGCCCTGTATGACGTGGGACACTGGGTCAGCGCACGCTTAGGGAAACGACGACATGAGCAAGTCGGAGCTTCACAATCAGGACAGACAAGGCTTACTTAGTCGGCAAGAGATACTCAAGATATAACTCATAAGGTTTATACAGCCCCCGGCTCTGTATGCAGTAAAATGCACTGGATACAAAGTCAAAGACCATAAAGGGAGAAAGCTGTATGTAAAGATTGATACGAGAGCTCGTAAATATAAGGAGTATGAAACACTCAAATAAATGATAATAATTAAATAAGTGACTTAGCTTGTCTGAAGCTGTGTCATTGTCGTGGTGCCGAGAGAGGCACATGGTCAGTCAGGTGACCAAGATGCAAATAGCCGATGCCACATGCTGAGGAGACGCATGGCTGAGTGACCATCGTCCTGGCCGAGTGGTCGGTGTCATGACCGAGCGGCTGTTGCCATTCGCCGAGTGATCGCCGCAGCACGCCGAGTAGTAGAGGCGGCCATCGCCGAGTAGTCGTCTAAGCCGAGTAAGTCCCGTAGTGGCCAAGATGTGGCTATCGCCGAGTAATCGTGATACATGCATCACCGGCTACTCGTATGTGTAAGATACATGCAAAAACAGACGGGAATCTCGTGAGATGAAGCCTGATCAACCAGTCATTAATCTGATTGATTAGGAATAAAATAATGGAAGCAAGAATAAAAATAGAAAGTGTCTTCCCTGAGGTACATGCGCAGCAGGAACTTCCCATCTTGAAACTTGAAGTGTTGTGTCTTGAGGCATCAGGAGAACTCGACGAGCCCCCGGCATGTAGCCCCCGGCGTCAGTGCATGCCGAGTAGTTGAGTCAGGAAATCCTGTCAGCGCATAGTAGCCGACACCGGCCGTCACGCCTTGTTGCACCTTCACCATCGGCAGGTTGTACCAGTCGGCGAGGCTCTCATCGAAGAAGTCCATGCTGTTGCTGCTGTCAAGCTACTCCGCCGGGGTCACCGGCGGCGCGGCACAGTCCATGACCATGAGGCAGTCGCCACAACCAACGTGAACTTGTACGTGCTGTCGGTGGAGTAGAATGCACATGCATCCCAAAAATAATGCATCACGTGAGGGCATAAAAGCTCTAAGTGATTAGAAATAAAATAATAAGAAAAACTGAAAAGGATAGAAATAATCTTCTCTTGTGTGCGTGTGCGTATAGGACTTGTGTAGCCGTATAGCCGTAGTTGTACATGGCGTTGCCACCGTGGCCGAGAGGCCGTCGTAGTACGCCGGGTAGCCGCAGCTGTACATGGCGTTGCCACCGTGGCCGAGAGGCCGTGGTTGTACGCCAGGTAGCCGCGCAGGCGCCATGGTAGAGTGATCGTCGATTCAGCATCGAGATGGACAGAGAACCAAGTGCGAGACCCGACCCCGAATCGACGTCGCAGCACCCTGAGTGGCCGTCGTGGCACGCCGAGTGACCACCGTTCGCTACCGCCGACGGAGCAGGCCTTCCCGGATCGGTCCTGGCGACCATGTGCGACTCCGTTTTGCAAAACAGAAAGCCATGACGTAATCAGTAGTTAACTGGATAGATTAAGAGCAATATAATGTGGAAAAAGAAATAAAGAATAGAAAGAATTCTTCTCTTTGTGTTTGCGTAGCTGTTTGTTGGAACAGCCCTAGCTACGGGACTTGCAGCCAAACTTGTCGATGGAAAGTGTCAGATCTAACTCCAACTTGAACTCCATCTTGCCATATACGTAGATACGCCGGGTCAACGAAACACGAGCCGCCATGGCCTGTGGCCGAGCGACACGATACGCTTAGAGTAGTCGCCGCTGTACATCATGGAGTGGCCGTGGTGACCGATAGATCACCATCGACTATACGCCGAGTAGTTGCCGAAGCCTGATGGCCGGCGTAGACACCGGGTAGTCGACTCATGAATGACTCACGAGTTAAAGTTCGAGCTGTCCCGAACTTGTTCAGTCTCCGGTACTAGTACATGGCAAAAATCCATCACGTGAGAACATAAACTACTCCGGCGAGTAGATTGATTAGGAATAAAATAAGAAAATCAGGAATAAAAAGGAAAGAGTCTTCCCTGGTTAAGCGAAAGCGCATGTACGTGTAGCTGATCTGGATTAACACGACAGCACCTAGCTTTGGAACTTGAAGCAGTTCAAAGTTTTGTCGATGGAAAGCTTCGGCTCTGTGTCAGACCTGGACTCCATCTCCTGTCTTCAACGCTAACCCGCCGGGTCGCTGGGGACGGATCATGTAGATCGGTCGTGAACCGCGCCTGCTGGCAAGGTTGCTGGGTTCTGCTTGCCTCGGGACTTGATCAAGTCGGCGAATTGTCGGCTGCTTCTCTGGACGTCGATGCACATGAGGAGACCATGCATGCATGCGCCGCGAAGACAGCAGCCGAGCAAGCCGCTGCTTGATGGAGTATGTCTCGTCGCGTGAGCCGCCTGCTTGATCGACGCGACGACGGAGTTGGTGTAGTCTTGTAGATCGATGATGTCCATCGTACTCGACGAAGGATTCCGGCGCTAGCCCCACGGTGGGCGCCACTGTCGACGTTTTTGTCGGCAATTATATTTTAGGGGCTACGCAAGAACCAAGAATACGATGGTAAAGACAAGACGCCGAGTTTATACAGGTTCGGGCCTCCCGGAGGATAAAAACCCTACGTCCTGTCTTGGGTGGTATTGTATTGTGTATGTTGAGATGAGATTCCTGCCCGCCTTATATATCCGGGGGAACAGGGTTACATGGAAAGTATCCTAGTCAGTTACAACATAGAATTACTTGGAGTACAAGATAATAGACTTGCCGAATAATCCGTGCCTTCCTTCTAGATGTTTGAGGCACTCGGTCTTGTTTGGGCCAGCCCGACTACCCTGTCTAGGTACTCGGCCTTGCTGGTCATGAGGGTACCCGGGGGTCATGGTAACGACATCGACAGTCTGCTGGTAGACGCCGACGCGCCACGGACGTCGATCGGATGTGTCCATTTCCTCTTTTCCAGAGAGCTCAGCTAGCCCTGTTCATGCATCCTGAAACGTTTCTTCATTGCTTCCACTGCCAGCCTGCCGCGCGTGCCGCATAACGGAAACCTGGCGCGCCGCATGGAGGCAGCACGTTCTGTGGCCGTACGTGTTCCCGCGTCCCGTTGCACGCTAGTCGACGCGTCGGGTCGGGCGTCAACCACGGGCTGAAACACCCATACCAGTTGAATACTGTATGCAGGTCGCGTCGCTTTCCCGTGAAATACCCGCGCGCGCACATGGCTCGATCGGTCGCAGAATTCTCCATTTGCAGTGCAGCGGAAGGCGATCTTGCTACTGTAGCCTGGTAGCAGAATTCTGCGCTGCCACAGTACGTAGTAGTAGTGCAGATCCTATTGTTCTTCCGTGAGAAACCACCTCTCTGCTGCTTCAACGCAAGCCAGCAGCACAGTGCAGCAGATCGCGGCGAGCTCGATCGCGCACGGGGTCCGCAGCTCGGCAGTCGCCCCATATCCATACCGCATTAACGCCCAGGCCGAGAAGATCAGCAAAACGCGGCGGCCGCCGAAGCCTCGTGGGCTCGTGTCATGGTATGATATAGCAGCAGTTCGCATGCGCGCTATCTACCCCCACGCCACGAGTTGGTAGCGCGAGCGCGACGCAGCAGCGTAGCACGAGGCGCGTCGCGCATGGGACCAAATCCGAGTGAGAATGCATGCGGATTCATCAGGTGGTGCTCGCTGCCGCCGCGCCTGACCGCGACGGCTATGTATGATCACACACGGACCCGGTGCATGTCACCTGATCGATCCGATATCTCCGTGCTCGTTTGCCGACGATGCTCATCTTACCATCTCCGCTCCCTGCTGGCCTAAACTAGCAGAGCGACACGACAACCCCTTAAAGGTGAGGCGACGAGAAGCCAGACTGCCAGACATCTGAAAGGTCCAGTACAGCACAGCAACCAGCGATGTACGCAGCGCACACTACTAGTCACTAGCACTGCGCAGTTGGACCAGTCTGCCAATTCTACGGACCCCGCCCGGTCGGCCGAGGGCCGGGCAACGGCGGTCCCAGGCCCACGCGTCCCTCTCACGCAGCTGCTCCCGCACGGGCCCGTCCCCCACGATCGCGTCCAAACTTGCCACAAGCTACGGATACCATGCTGAGAGGGCGCCGGGCACCGCAAACCATTGGCCTCCATCACGGCCGCACAGAGCTTCACGGAGCTCGTCCGTTTGTGGCGACGCGGGGAGCGCGCGCCGCTGTTCCGCGACAGTGCCGGCCGAGCTGATGTGTGGTATGGGCGGGGCAAACGAGCTGATCGAGATAGAATGAAGGGCCCCCGCCCGAAGACGTGCGTGCGCAGGAGCCAGGGAGTGAGCGCCCCCACCCTGCCTCCCCGTATCGGAGCTTGTCGCCGCCCGCGTTGTCGCGCACCGGCGGCCCATGGCCTCCTGTCGTCCGGCCGTCCGGGAGGAAGCCGCCACGGGCTAGCCAGCCAGCCAGCGATCGACCTCCTCCGTCCACGCCGCCACAGGTCGATCCGATCACGTCGAAACGACGTCTCCCGTCCGCGTCAATCCCCGAAATATATCCAGACGCGGCGATGCCGTGGGCGGCGCCCGACGCCGAGCGCGTCCGGACGCCGCATCGCGTTACGGCACTGCCGTGCAACATCACGGTCGATCCCGTGTGCAGCTTGCCGACCTGCACGACGTGAAACCAACAAGCCTTCTGTACGTACGTGATCGATCGCGCCATTGCGTTCGTGCATGTCGCATGGGCAAGCAGCCACGCTATCCTAGCTAGGGGCGCACCGGCATGGACGCATGTATCGCTGGCCATTGGCCGGACTCGCGCTTCGTTCCGTTGCGCGGAGCACGGTTCGGGGGATGGGTGGGCGTCCGCTTCGCTTGCCTTCTTCTCTCCCCGGCAGGTGCCAGGGCCACGTCAGGGGCGGCTAGCTTCTCCATGCTTTGGCAGCTCATGCGCCGGTAAGAAGCTGCCATACGCGCAGAGTTGATTAATTTGGTTCGTCCACTGGTCGGCAACAGTTCGGTTATGCTGGCAGAGTGGAAGCTGACAAGCGGAAACGGGCAGCAGCGGGGCGTGGAAGGGTGCATTCATTCATTCGTGCCCTAGCTCTAGACGTTTGATCAGAGATCGATCAGGGATCTGATGGATCGGTCAGTGGATGTCGTATTCTAATGTTATCGGTTGATCGAGTGGGGGTATGAGCAGGGTTGGCGAGAAGCGGCAGAACGGGACATTGTAAATTTTGGGCTTGTTTGGAACGCCGGAAGCAGCTCGTGATTTGCTATTACTGGACTGCAGTAGTAGTGTACCAATGCAGCGTAGGACCGGTGTGATCCACGGCGTGAGAACATATCAATGTCCAAGTTTGAAATAGGTTCATCCAGACCAAGTTTCACTGACCCTTTTTTTGTTCTTCACTTCGCAAACAAAAAAAAAAATCTTATGTTCTTCGAACAAAATAATTAGTGTAGTACCACTGCACCATCCAAACTATTGAATCCTCCTGATCGGAGATGCCATTGCAAATTCAACTCCTGAAGCCCAGTTTCAAACTTTCAACTGAAGACGAAAACTGCGTCCAACTCGAATCAACTTTTCATGCGCACGATCAGGTCCCATGAATCAAACGGAAAAGCATCTCCCAAAGCGCTCGGACTCTGGGGGTACCATCACATCTCCCGACGGTGACAGTTGCAACGATTTCAGAAATGCTGTGTACTGACACGACATGGCTGGATACCTAGAACGCCCAAAGAACGGCGGCCATGCCGCTGCGCACAGAGCTTTTCTCGTACTACCTGGGTGCGCGCTTTAGCCGGCCAGCGTCGCCGGAGAGGTGTGCAGGTTGCCCTTGAGGAGGCCCCGATTCGATCCGCATATACCGAGCACGTTCCTGTCAAAAAGTGGAGAAAGATTCAGGCAGGGTGCTCGATTGCTGGAGCATGTGGAAGAAAGATTCGGGGTGGGAAAGTGGCGTCGCTTTACCCAAATGATACAAAGGTGTGTTGTGTAGAGCCGTACGTGCATGTATCGTCGTCGCCATTGGCTCGTCGGTAGCTTGGTGCATCGATCCAAACTTGGTGAGGAAAAAAGTGGAGAACGGTCTCAGTGCATGTGGACCTGCACGTTAGCGGACTATAGCTAGTACTGTTGCAGTGTGTGTGCTACTCCTACATTATCATCAATCTCTTCACACCTTGCTCTATTCCTCTTGGGGCAATCGGTATCTATGGACTCAGTGACAAGTCTCTTGCAAGTCAGAGAATGTGCAAGCTATAGTGGAATCTCTATTCCGTCACGGTATCTAGCAGTAGCAGCAAGGTGAAATCGAGGTGATTTCTCTGATATACCCGGTCTGCTGGGACGAGTATTATCTCGTTGGATTGGTCAGTATCTGAGCTTTACAGTTGTACCGCCGCAAGTGCTGCTCCAACTGGGACGCCTCCGGTTTGTGGTCCGGTACTTGCGTGACCATGCATCATCTTTCTCACCTGGCATGATGCACTCCACACCTCCACTCGCTCCGACGACGACGTTCTTTCAAGACAGATTTGAGTTGTCTACAGAGATACTATCGTTCAGACTAGTACCAATGCACGTGCGCCACGCACGTGTTTAAAAGGCTTAAAATTATATTTACAATTTAGCTGACAACATATTATAACTGGACAGTAAAAAAAATTAATTAAGCCAACAAAATTTATATATCACTGGTATATTTGTTAAAATAATAAGACAAAAAACAAATATTATTCATTCATTTCTTATTTGCCTTTTGATAATATGCAAGAAAAAAGAAGAGTCAAGGACATTGTAATCCATTTACAAGGATAGTTACTGAGTATATCATTTTGCAGAACACCTAAAAATTCCTATTTATTCAGGACTACGAATTATTCACGACTATTCATAATAAGTATATCATTTTGCATAACACCTAAAAATTCCTATTTCCATTGGATTCTACGCAATGGAAAAGGAGTTTATAAGAACAATGAAAGGAAATGAAGCTTCCCAAAACAAGTTTGAAAGATAACCAGTTCAGAATCTGAAAGCCCAGGTCGTTCCAGACCAATTCTTACTGAAAAGTACATGGAATTCATTATATGTTGCTCAGATTATATAACAAACATATAGAATAATTATGAATGGTCTACAATTGTTAGCATCACTCACCCTTTAGAATGAGCTAAAGTGGAAAAAATCTAGTAAGGTTTAGAATGAGGTAAAATTGTTAACTCAACAAAACTCATCACGCTTTACAATTTTATTTTTAGTCCAAACTAAGAACAAAATGACTCAACCACCACTGCCGTATTTTTCTTCAGGGCAAAGCAAATTATTCAAGGCAAATCAATTAATCAGGGCAAAGCAAAAGGCATAGCAGAAACACCCAACGACTCCATAGAAACAAACCATCGCAACACAACACAGCACCAGACGCCATATGGTTTAGTGGAGGGGACGGGCTTGACCTTTTCCTCTCTGATCGCTGGATGACGGCGACGGCGACCCCGACAGCCGCGACGACGATCGCGATCCCGACGGCCGCGACGACGACGACCGCGATCCGGACGGCCGCGACGACGACGGCACTTGTCCCTGTTCCGTTGCCGATGGGCAGAATTCCTCGACAGGAACACGCATGCACCAGGGAAGAAACCTTCCTAAACTTTCTATCGTGCCGCGATGGAATTGTTTTCAAACTACAGGTATAAAAGGAAAAGAATTAATCCGGACTGAATTAAGGGAGGTGCAGCCTAGATCGACCTCGACGAGCCGACGATCACTGGACGCCACCAAGCGTCCAATAGGGTCCAACGAAAGGTAGCTAATCATGGTACGACACACAGCACAAACTGCAAAGGAAGGGATGTCACCTGTGTGATTGCCTGGTCGATGACCGCGGCGATTGCCTGCCCCACGATGGCGACGATTGCAAAAATCACGACGGCCTGGTCGACGATTGCTTGTTCGAGCGAGGACGGCGACAACCTGCTCGACGCTAGACAACTTCCTCAACGTGACTGGTATGCAAAGGAACCTTCCAAATGATATGCAAATGAACCTTCCAAAAGATTTTCTTTATGCCGCTTAGTAGTTGTATTCAAATCAAATCTCATGTAGGAAAGGAAACAAATAATAATGGCCCAACGTGACCATGCTATCCGAATGGAAGGTTCCTAATCGGGCACTAATTGTATTCAAATCGTGTAAACAAGGAAAGAAATAAACATGGAAAACAAATATGCGAAGGTGCCGGACTCTAATTGTATTTAAACCTTCCTAATTCTGGTGTGCCGGCACTATTTGACATAGCGTGGCGCAAATTTATAAACATGGAAAGATTAGCGTGGCCCACGTTTAAACAAGGAATCAAATATGCGAAGGCTAGCAGGTATGCGGTAACAAAAAAATTCAAGATGTCATGGAAAATGAACTGCAAATGGTAGGATCCGAATTAATACGGCCATAGGTGGATGGGTGGATTTCGGGCAGGTAGAAAAAAACTTTCAATCGTCATTGAAAATGAACTAATTTGGACATTTGTCCCATGATGTTGTCCCCCCTTATGCGGACCCGAGCCCAGCATGGTAGGATCCAACGGTAGATTAAAGAAGATCATTTTTGATCAACGGTCAATCTAGAGGTGGGGTAGAAACAGACAGGTCAAAACTATTTTTCAGAAAACGGTTCTTCAGGGGTTTAGATTTGAGTTGTCTACAGAGATAGTACTATCGATCGAGGAAAAAGCGATCCGTCGCGCAACAAGCCGCTGACGCGTCGATTCGGGACGGCAGGCTCGGATCTTCCCTGTTCAAAGTCGATCTCATGGTGTCGAGGCACACTCGTAGAAAGACGGCGGAGCGGCAGGTGCCGTATCTCCGAGATCTCCATGTCTTTTCCTAAGAAACCTTCGGAACGAAAAGAGGCACCAAGCAGGGGGAGGAAAAATCTTCATCAGTCTAACGATGAGTACTACTCCTAATTGTTGCTAGTACAGTCGGATCACGTACAGAAGCCAGAGCTTTCGCTGGGCGTTGGCGACACGCCCGGCATCCGTGACGAGGCGTGGCAGCGTCCGGCCGGCGGGAGCGCGACACCCCACACGCGCGGCACTGGCAAGGGGCAGGCAGGGCAAGGGGCGGGCCAGCGCGCCAACTCAGGTGCCGGCCCGTCGTGTATCCGCCTTTGGGCGCCGCGCGAGGACCACGACACGTAGTACCAGCGCACGCACCAGACCACCACCACCACTTCCACCACTTCCCAGCTCCCCGCGCGGCAAAGGCAAAGGCTGGTGCCAGCCGAAAGCCGATGGCGCTGCCCCCACGCCCACCCGCGTCTTGCCGAGCCTTGCCCAGCCGCGGCTAGTGCTCGGCCGCCCGGTGCCGCGGCCACGGGCTGGTTCGGGAGCCGCGACCCCCGCCGCGCGCGGGGTGCGGTGCGGAGAGAGGCGCGCTCGGCCCCGCTCTTTCCGCGTTGTTTATTGCTTTGGTTCTCGTGGGGATTTTCGCGGGTGCGAGGTGGGAGTGATGAGTGGCGGCCATCCCGCCGTGCTCCTCCGCGCGGGCGCAGCATCATGCGAGCCCGGCGCCTTTCCATGATGCCGTGCACGCCGCGGCTCGTTGTGCCCGAGCGATCATCATTGCGGCTCTCGCCCCGCTGCCCTCCGTCGGCCGGCCGGGCCAAGAAGGCGGTGTGGTACTCCGCCCCGCCTGGGCACCCTGGCTGTCACGTTATGCTCCTCTTGCTCGGTTTGCGTGGCGTCGTCGTTCGGATGCATGCACTCGAGCTCTTTTGTTCAGTTCGTTATGGCATCACGATCGGTCGGCCCACCGCTCACTGTGATCAACGCTGAACCTGGGGCTGCTTGGAAGTGAGATCTCCTTGTTTCCAGTCCGGGACCCCTGGTCCGAGAAGGTTGCCACATGAACCATTACAGGACGTGTAAATTGCATTGTACCACCAGCACGATTCCGTTCACTACCTTAACATCCCCTCAAAAAGAAAGAAAAAAAAAACACAAAAAGATTGCATGGTCCATCAGATCTGCCTGCACAAAAGATGTGTCTCAGTGGATACATTTGTTGAAAAGGCTCGAGCAAGAAATGTGCGTAGTAGCACCTCCACTAACCACCTGAAGTGTTGCAATTGCCTCGAATCATATAAAACGACCTCGCAAAAAACAGAATTCACATTATAGGGAGAGTCGCTAGCTAGCCTTTTTGAAAATCCTGCTCCATGAGTGTACCAGATGGGATAGATATCAAACATTCCGGCAAAGAAGCCGGAAAAAAAAGTGCTTCATGTCCTCATCCTTCCTTGTGAAATAGTAAAAAACTAGTGGCAGTCACTCAACGCCGGAACCTGATCTGATCTCACTCGGCAGGACATGACGCATCTGTGGCTGTGGCTAGCCAGCCGCCTTTGTTCCAACGTGCTGGTAGTGCCGAACTTTTCCCGTTCTTATGAGAAATCATTAGCCGCAATTTTCTTTTCGGAGAAAGCATCATTGGACCTGTTTGGTTGATAAAGTACTTCCCGTATACACAAACAAACACACTAAATAAGTCACGTACACTCATGTCTCCTCATCGTACCGGCCGACAGCGTTCCATGAATTGATGCGAACCCTGGCGCTCTCCGCGGATATTATAAACATGACAGAAATGAAAGGTTTGCGAACCTAAACTACATGAACCCAACAGAGGACGACGGGTCCTGAAAAATGCATATAAATTCACAGACAGCGTATTGGTAGCACATCGATTTGTTATACCAACCGTCCTCTAATTGCGTAGCTTGGACAAGACAGCACGAAGAAGAATAGTTAGACCTGCCTTGATACCATACTACATGGATCTTACATCGTAGGCCCCTCGTACCCCCGCCCAGACATATAGCAGCCTCAAAGTACAGCGGACTGAGTTACGTCCAAAAATGGCCTTAGCTGCACTCCGATGATCCTAACCATAGTCCAACAAACCCCTGCTTTTCTTGAAACTAAAGGTTACTAGATGGAATCCTTGAAATCCGTATATGATGAGTCGACCTACTATGGTTGCCAGGCACAAGACGCAGGTACTACCATGTACTATCAGTTGGTATACAACAATGTACGTAGTCTCCTTACTTTTGACCATACATCGATCTTCTATTGCTAAATTGAAATTGTTTACGTCTGAGTGTAATAGATCAGGGAGTCAACAAAAATAGGATTAGTTACGTAATGTTGTGACCCAGCACATTCTCACATTGATCCACTGTTCACTAACAAAAAGTTCAGACTATAAGCGGGCAAAAAAAAAAAGGGGGGGGGGGGGGGGGGGGGGGGGGGGGGGGGGGGGGAGCCAAACAGATAGGCTCTATTAGCAGGAGAATCAGTCTCATTTAAAGAGGACACCTGGACAACCATTGTCCTAACCATTACTGAAAATACGGCAACTTCACGTACTCACTTCCATTGGCACCAAGAATTATTATTTCAGTGATGAAGCACATGACGTGATGTGTGAAGATCAGGAGCTTGATTCCTATCATAGCTCCTTTTTGTCTTTCACAAATATTTGAGACTTACAAGTTGGTCCCATCTAAATAAGAGGGGGGAGGTACAAACTTGACAATAATATGGTGACACAAGCCCTGTCCAACCATCACTCTGATCCCGCTACTGGGTTGTAGAATTCATTACATAAGAATATTTAGCGAAACAAAATTTGAAAAAAATTCAATGCACTTTGATTGGAACATCCTGAATTTCAGAGATTTCTCTAGTGAATGGAAAGGGGCTTGCCTACACCCACCGCAGACTGCGGCCTTTGCAATTTTTTTGTTCCTATTGTGGCGATAGAAGACTCTAAGATCAGTGTTGCATTTCGTCATGTTGACCGAATTACCAATCCATTTTTAATCTAGATCAATCCTGAAAACTTATTAGTACAATTACATGCAATAGATTTCGCGGAATCTTCGAATGTGTAATTGTCATTGGAACATATAATATAACAATTGCATCTTGAATATTGTGATTATACTGGTGAAGTTGTTTTTGATGGAACTATAAGAAAACGAACGAGCAAACTAATCGAGTGATTGATATTTTGGTTCCCACGCTTTAATTTGTTGTGACGTTGGCACATGATGACCCTTCGTAGTTGCAACATTTCCCAACACAGAAGTCGACCACACACGTTCACATGAGTCATTAAGTAAACAACCGGCCTCTCAACAGCAACCGACATATGTTTCAGGTAACTAAATTAGTTTAAGCGTGATTAGCCTCTGCCTGCTAGCTGCAGTTTAGACTTTTGAATCGACTTTAATTTACAACTGCGGGTACAAAGAAGAATTATTTATCTTCGTCTGGATGACTTGTAGTAACGGCAATCCTATAATCTCGGATTATTGAAATGGATCCCAATCGGTTATATTCAATAGACTTTCAATATGCCCATGTTTCTTTCAAGCTTGTTCATTTTCTAGGTGGAGACTAAGCATGGAAATTTATGACATAAGTTTCTTTCAAGCTTCGTTCACGCAACATCTTGTGGCATTTCACAGGATATTCATGAAATGCATTTTGGCTTGACTTATGTGCACTGCCATATCTAAATCAAATTCTATATTGAAGCTGCAGCATTATGTCATTCGAAGTGGTATATACTACCCTAAGGTGAACAAGAGCTCTAACATTCCATCAAGGGGACATCCTCCATTTTACAAGGCTAGCCCGACCATCCATGGAAACCCCCCTACAATCTCCTAATAAAAAACCCAATAACCTTACAATTTGTCACCCCAAAGCTTTGCACATGTTCATGGAGCCCTCTTCAGTCCAAGCAGTAGGTCCCAGCACTTGCCCTAGACATTTTGTTTCCTCTAATCACCTTCCATGATCTCTACACCTAAGAATATTGATCCTAATTAACCCCTCCATGCATGACCCCAGCAAGCACGCGCGGTCCTTGTCCATCCTGTGTCCCCCATCCTCCTGCATAATCAAGCTGTGACCTGCACAACAGCTTGTCTTCTTTCCTTTTCTTTTCACAGCCCCAGCAGGATGTAGTACACCAGCGTGATGGGCAGCGCGATGAGCATGCCGAAGATGACTCTGCAACAAAGAATGCAGCGCAAGCGAACGGCAGGTGAGACAAATTCACGCGCAGAGAGCAGGGAAGGGAATCTCGGCGTTGCCGTTGCGAGACGGATGTAAATGTAACACAACACAAGGCTGGGAGGAGGAGCAGGTGCGCTTACCCCGTGCTGAGGAGTCAGGGTGCACGCCGTACTCCTTGGCGAAGACGAAGGGGACAATTCCCTGCGGCAGCGCTGCCTGCAAGACCAGTAAACAAAACGAACGTCAGAGGCGGTGAAAAAAAAGTAGTGCGAGCGTTTGTGCGTGCAAAGTCTAAAGCGAAAGCGAGAGGTGCTGCGCTTTTCCGGCGCAGGGAGCATATCGATCGGCATGCCCGGCCGGCCACTCGAGCGCTGCTTCGTTTTCTTTTTTCGTCAAAAGGCGGTTCTTGTCAGTGGCATGCCTGTGCTCGGTGCCGGCGTGTTTGTGCGGTGGGTTGGTTCGCGTGGGTTTTTTCGTTTGGGTTTTACCTGCACGATGGCGACGCGGAGCAGAGTTGCCGAGGAGCCGACGGCGATGGAGGCGGCGGCCATGACGGCCGGGCCGGTCAGGAACCGCCACCATCATGGAGAAGGTCGCCACCTTGTTCCCGCACGCGATGATCCGCGGCTGCAGCGCCATGAACAGACCTGCATTTCGGAACGCGCGTTGTCAGTAATATTCACTGTTTCATTCGCGCGTGGAGGAGAGAGAGCAGAGATGGCGCACGAACCCAAGCTGAACATGGCCATGCGAGGCCGGCGTCGGAGGGAGAGGATCGAGATGGACTTCAGGATGATCGCCGGCATCTCGAAGTTCCACCTGCGAGGAGAGAGGAGAGACGGGACAGGTCAGTGAATGTCGAATCGAACGCCCATTGATGGAACTCGCCGTGGTCGGCGATGTCATGGGGAAGGGGATCGGTGACATTGGTACCTGAAGCAGACGAGTGACCAAGATGAGGCGATGAGGTGGAGTAGGTGTTGGGGTTGCGGATGAGCTTGCGCCACACCATGATCAGGATGAGCCTCGTCATCACGCTCGTCGGCGGCATCGCGGCAGGCCCCGCCAAGCCAGCCTTCCCCTGCTCGAGCCCCGCCTTCTCGTCGCCGGCCTCCGCGTCCCTCTCGGCCGCGCCCCTGTTCCCGAAGCTGAAGTCGTCGCGCTCCACGTAGTCCTCGCCCTCTCCTTCGCGGCAACTGAGACAGTCCACGAACAAACAGAGCGAGATTGTTAGAGCGGCCGTCGCAAAGCCGCAGGAGCTCACAACCGAAACACCCGGCGAGTGGAAATTAGCTGCTACCTTTACGCGGGGGAGGCGGCGGCCATGCGGGCGTCCTTGACGGCGCCGGCGTCGTTGTACTCAGCGGCGCCGTTCCCGAAACGTCGGACACGGGCGACGCGCTGGAGCTCCAGACGAACATGGTGAGGTCCTTGCCGTCCTCACCCTTGGCCTGCCCATTGGCCGCCTTCTTGGCGCCCTTGGCGGCGCCGCCATCGCCGGGTTGGGCGCCGGGTACTGGCCGTACTTGTTGGGCTTGTCCTCCTCGTAGTTGGACGGCCTGGGCGTGAGCCGGTGCGCACCCCGAAGGCGTCCCGGCGGCGAAGTTGGAGCTGCGGCCCCGACCATGGAGTAGAAGTCGGTGTGGTTGAAGCTGGAGCCCCTCGGCGTCGGGTTCCGCGACGAATGCAGCGAGTAGATCTCGGCGTTGGTGAGGTTGCTCGGCCGCGGCGTGGTGCCGGAGAACCCCATGGAGCGGCGCGAGTAGATGTCGGAGCGCGACGCGTTGGAGCGGCGCACGGTGTGACGTGGATCTTGCCGTCCTGCTTCACTTCGGCCTCCGTCTCGATGGCGTCGTTCCGGCCGTTCGAGCGACACCACGTAGGGGTCGACGACGATGGACGCGATGGCGCCCCGCCGTGTCAGGGAACTGCTCGGTGATGAGGATCCGGGCGCCGCGGTACTCGAACATGAAGAGCATCAGCGTGTACCAGATGAATGCACTGGAGCACCACGATCTGCACCATCAGGCTGCCGAGAGAAGTCGCGTACATGCCCTTGAGCAGCGGGATGCCCATCACAGCGTGTTGGGCAGCGTGCGAGGGAGGAGAAGAGGTGATGGTCCACTCGAGGCAGCCCCGCTTCGAGAGGTGGCTCCACACTGTGAGCAGCGCGAGGACGATGAGCTTCTGCAGCGTGTCGGCGGCGATGAAGCGCAGGTTCATGGTGTAGGGGGTGTTGGTGGAGATGAAATGGAACGAAAGCAGCGGCACGGCGAACAGCGCCACGAAGCGGTGGATCCCCGAGCACTGGTCCGGCGTGAAGATGCGCCACCACTTGACGGAGCCGTAGGCCAGGATCATGGCCACGTACAACGGCACCATGGCCGTCACACGTGGTAGAAGTCCGTGCCCGTGATCATCTTGCCGCCCGCGGCGCCGCCTCCACAAGAAACACGGCTGTTCCTCGACGTGCGTGAGGCCGAGCAACGTTCACCTTTATGGCGCGGCGGCGAGAGTGCGGTGGGGGGGGGAGTGTGATACTAATGAGTAGGTGGAGCCGTGGAGGGGAGGGAGGGAGGGGGAAGTGGGCGTAGGGGTGGTGTGATTTTTTATACCACATCAGATGGGCACTGCACACTCCCCGACATCAGAGGGAGGGAATGCTGCATGGGTTTAAGGAATGTAAATATTGGATCCCTATTTAAAATCCTTGCAGAGAGCAAAACAGAGTTGCCATTTTACACTCGACTGAAAAACGTTTTCTATTCAATAAGCGAATTATTTGTATCACGTTGATTTTAATTATGGCTACCTCACATGTGCCTCCTAATTGTGATTTTACT
>JAAXCT010002994.1:0-48635 GCA_012490785.1 Eragrostis nindensis | reverse complement strand
TGCAAGGCAAAAGAAAGCTGTTTCAATCATTACCTGCAATCTGGCACTTCTCAGGAAGGAAACTGGAACGACCATTATCTGCTCCTCTCATGCTGCCAACATGCTAGCTGTTCAGAGTGGTGCCTCACAAAAGCCTCACTGTTCTCTTGATGCAGCATGTTTGCCCTGAAATTATCGCAACAATGATCTAAATAATGTAACAGAAGCAGGAACAAGGATGCTATCCTAATTATAAATGATAAGAAAAATGAATTTCCATCACTACTGACGCGGGACTATGGGAGGGACAATAAATGGTTTAAGCCATCTTATTAGATGACGCCATAATGAGGGCATTTCTGACCAATTGCAATACGCATGTTCAACTATGAAACTGAAGCACAAAAATGAATGCTCTCTCTACTGAGTCAGCAAATTGACAGCGTTTCTGTTCACGCAACAATCATGCACAAAAAAGGCTCTAATCTAGCATCATATAATCCCTACCGAATTTGCGAACAGAAACAGTACACCTCGGTCTCGAACGAAACCCTAACCCGCATCCAACCACCAGAAAAATCATGCTAAATTGACGCAACAAACCGAAATAATCCTGACCCAATCCTACAGATCAACCACAGATCCATCGCCCCAAGGCGAATCCCGGCTTAATTGAGCGGATGGAAGCCGGATTCGGGCGCGGAAACCCTAACTCGCGACCCTAAGGAATCAGAGATGCGTGGCAAAGTTGGTACCAATCGAGAGATCTCGTCGAGCGACGAGCAGATCCGAGGCCGGATCGAGAAGTCGGAGAAGGGTCCTGCAGGGATCGAGATCGGATCGGGAGTTCGTTTGTTGCGGGAGGAGGGGAAATTTTGGGGAAAGGTTTGGTCCACGACCGCGTCCTTTTTTGGGGCGATTTATTTATAAAACGGGAAAAGAAAAAGCAGCGAAATCGCGATTCGCGATCGTGCCGACCGTGTTTTGGGCCGCTACTCACACGACCAGTCGGGGACACACACAAACAGACCGAGGCCGTCGTAACCAACCCCGGGCCGGTACTGGGCCAGGGCCTGTCACTGATGAGAAAAGACGACCTCGGACCCGCATAGATGGTTTTTGTGTACTCCTAAGTTTTTTTAAAAAACTATATTTTTTGATCTAAAAAAAAGTAAACTATATTTTTTCGCTCAAAAAAAGTAAACTATAATTTTTTTTCTTGGATAAAGGTAAGCTATATTTCATCTAAATAGCAATGCTACGTTTACACATACTCGCTCAGGTCAATAAATTTTGAACTGTTTGATGTTTTGAGCAGGATCCAATCAAAATTTTACTACTTTGGCCAGCAATATTTTTTTTTGTCAAAACATAAAAAACTATGTGTGCATACTTTGGCCAGACATAGAAGAGGGAGGCCCAGGGAGGCAAGCCGGCCTGGCTGTGGTGGCGGGAGATGGCGGTTGCCGGTTGAGCCAGGTCAGGCAGGGCGGCGGCGCGTGGGGCGGTGGCGGAGTCATGGGACCTCAGGATGGTGGAGGAAGGCTAGAGGTTGAAGATGAATGAGAGCCGTTTGATGCTAATCGTGTGGCCATGAAATTCGAGTGCTGGAGAGAAGCGGAACACCCGGGTGATGCGCAGAGAGGGCCTAAAAAAACACACAATGGCATCAAAAACTTACATCATATTGGAGCTGCCAGCTTGGTTGCCTCCAAAAGAAAAGGATATGTCAATTTAGCTAGCTAGGCTTGCATAGTTTTGTGAGAGAGAGAAAAAAGATGGCCACACTGCGCCACACTGCATTGCTGCACGTATGATGGCATAGTGCCGTAGGAAAGTTGATGGCAACCCTTCTTGATGGGAGGCCAGTGCAATACAAGTGATGGAAAAGCTTCCAGTAGCAAATGTCGTTGCTGCGTCTGTGCAGTTCTTCCCAGCCAGATGAGCCCATTGCCTGCAGATGCCCAAGCCGCATCCGAGATGCTAGTTAAACACTTACTAGTAGGTAGCCTTGATATGTGTGCCACAGGTCATATTTGATAGTAGCAGCTAGAGACAGAGTATCATCAGATTAACTGATCCAGTTATTCTCTGAATGTCATGTAATAAAGCTCAAAATCCACTAGCACATGAGCAACAGAGATCACCCGACTCACCGGCAACATTTTTTTTGACATAACATGAAATCAACAGTCTTGCTCTTAACCACACAAGCGGCAGACGCAGATTAATTAATCTAGCTGAGAAATATTGCTACTGATGATCAACATCTCGCCGCCCAGCGCAGCTGCGCAGGAGATGAGGTCAGGCGACGAAGGCGCCGTCCTTCTTGCGCACCTCGACCTTGAGCACGTGCTCGTCGTCCTCCTCTTCCTCCTCCCACTCCCACTCCTCCTCGTCCTCCTCCTCCTTGCAGCCGGTGCGCTCGCGGATGACCCGGAAGAAGCAGGTGTCCCCGACCTCGAGGCCGTTGTCGATGCAGAACTGGTGCCACCCGTACTTGAACGCCGTGCGGTCCCCGCGCGCCCGCTTGCCGCGCTTCAGGTTCACCGTCCACGATTTGCCACCCATCCGCAGCGACACCTGCCGCCGCCGCGCGTACCCGTGCGCGTCCTGGAACTCCACCGGCACGTTCTGCGCGCGCATGACACGACGATCAGTGAACTCCAAAAGCAAAAATTTTGAGGCGGCGCTGCTGCTGCTGCTGCTCGCTCACCAGGTACTGGTTCTGCTTCGCCCCCAGGTTGCACTTCCGCAGGGTCACGGCGAAGTGCGACGGCTCGTTGATGTGCGGCAAGCTTCTGCCGGCGCCGGCAGCTCCAGCACCTGGTGATCGGCAAAAGCTTTATTACTCCATTCTTTATCTTTCTTTTTTTTCCTGTCTGCTAGAACCATGCTGCGAATAGAATCCAAGAACGAACAGGAACAGGTCCGCTTACCGGCGGCGGCGTGCAGCGGGTAATGCTTGCGGCAGGTGCTGGGGTCGAAGACCGTGACATTGAGCACGGCGCCGGTGTCGTAGCGGAAGACGAGCAGGTGGCCCTCGCGCAGGTCGTAGGTGCGGGCGAACTGCCTCCATCCGCGGCCGAGGTACACGCCGTCGTCGTCGGTGGAGATGAGCTCCACGTCCCACAGCGGCATGCTGGCGGCGCCGGCCAGCCGCATCTTCACGTCCTGGCGAGTTCCGAGCACCTGCGCGAACTTAGAGGGCATCCTCTGCGCTCGGGACCGTCAAAACAGCGATTCCGCCAGTCAAATTCAGCATTCGGAGCAGGAGCTTACCAGCTTGTTCTTGGACATGCCGGGGAGCAGGATCTTGAAGAACTCGAAGTCGCCCAGGCGCAGATCAGCCATCCCCTGTTCCATCTCAGCTCCTCTGCTTTTTGCGCAGCCCGAGAAAACTTCAATTAAACACTGGAAAATAATCACAGAGGCGTGGCACGACTATGTATGAGAACTGGAAAATACCTGAGGGAAAGAAGAGGAGCAGAGAATGGGAGATCGAAGAGAGCTGCTGCGAATTGAAGCGGTGTTGAATGGGGTTTTGCTCAGAGCAGGGGCGGGGCAGGGGAAGTGATGGTGGACGAGTCCGCCCCGGCCAAGAACCAGATAGGACGGAGAGGATCACAGCTCACGGAAAGTGATTTTTGATGGAGATTTCTAGCTCAGAGGAGGTGATTTATGCTGGTGAACAGAGAATTTGTGTAAAGCGGAAAACCCCAACCACAGACCTGGTCTTGTGAAGAGTCCTCAAGAGGTAGGCTCCACCATTGCTGGAATCAGGAAGCAGCACTTTTGGCTTGCACCTCCATTTTTGTGCAAGGAGCAAGAGATGAGTTAATTCGTTGAACTACTATCGCAAAGTTACCCGTATCGTTGGTATATGTCAATGACTTCTGTCACAAAATTACCCCCAATTTTTTGTGCTTGTAAATAACAAGGTACCTTGAACCTTCTGATTCCTGGAAGCATTACTTCTGAATTTACAAACTGCTGCGTCAATAAGCAGGGAAGCGTTGACGCTCTGTAGTCCACTTACATCTCCCTTTCGAAACTACATCTCACCTTTTAACAGACAAGAACAATGAAAGAAAGAAAAGACATGCCTAAGCCCTAAGGCCTTGTGCCTTCACATAGCACACTCAAGGAGACCGCACCAATAATTATCTGTTCACATCAGATGCCTTTTCTCCCTTGCAACATGGAGTGAGACCCGTGTTGGTGGTACTCCCCCCTCCAGTTTCCATTTCTTGCAGGAGGCCAGGAGGCAACAGTAGTAGTACCAGAGATGGCCATCACTAGCCAGTAGGCCAAAGACAGTGATGTGCAACAATTGCAATCAATATATTTCCACTGAGACACAATACGCACAGGGGCACTTATTGCAAACGTTCAAGTAAAAACTATATGAATTTGGATCGTTTGGGTAAATTATGCATTTATTATTTCTCTTTGCTACATTAGAAGTATGGAAGAGAATATTATGTACAAAATGTACAAGGGAAACTTCTGACAAATTAGAAACAATATGAGTAGTCAATTCTAGAAACTAGTGAAAATCAATCCCTTCATCCAGGGCGGTGGAGCTCATCATGACATTTGAGTCGATCTGCTTGTCAAATTTCTTCCTTCTACGAGCCTCAAAGTCTTGGAATCCATCCATCTGCAACATAATAAGGGGGAAAAAGGGAATAAATCAAGAGTAGACTGACAAGGGTGTAGGTATCTGTCGAAGCTTGATGTCACTTACTTGCTGAAATTGATCCATCGTGAGCGGGTTGTCGTGCAGCGATATGTTCTGAAGAGCCTTGCAATCTTTGAGTAGGTTTTCTGGAAGCTGCAAATGCAGAGTTGAGACTGGGTCATATGCCATCGCTTATCTTGTGAAGACACAATAAATGTTCGGTGCATAATAATATAATCAAAATATTTCATAGTTAAATGATGGTTCCATCAATACAAACACAATACATGTATTGGAAGTGGCTGAAGGGAACAATTGAGCAGATTTTTCACACATACCTGACGTATTTTGTTGCCGTTCAATGATAGGGACTTAAGGCAAATAAGGTTGCAAATTGACGAGGGCACATCTTCAATGGAGTTTCCTGAATATTTTCCTTCGAGGTCAGTGCTAGAGAGTATGATATATTTGTTTCTATTTAGGATATCAATGGTTAGATCTTATAACAATAATTCCACAAAAGGTGGAACTGGCAGGCCTTTGAAAAATGGAGCGTAGGTGCTGGTACAAGAGATATGAAGGTAAGATGCTACTGAAGCACTCACGGTCTGGTGCAA
This sequence comes from Eragrostis nindensis, assembly GCA_012490785.1. NCBI lineage: Eukaryota > Viridiplantae > Streptophyta > Magnoliopsida > Poales > Poaceae > Eragrostis > Eragrostis nindensis. Next base: position 43,355 of record JAAXCT010002994.1, on the reverse strand, counting down.
TGGTCTGTTTATTTACCACACAGAGTAAGGGCCAGCTTTGTTCAACTCATAAAGGGGGAAAGCATCCTAAGGGGCTATGATTGTGACTTCCCAACTTGTTCAGTACATGGGAATATGATAAGCAGGTTAAAGTGCCACAAAGGTTCGTGGTGCAAGAGTACAACAGTCATGAGTGCATGTACTGATGTACAAATGCAAGGATAGGAGTAAAAGAGAAAATTTGAAACTATAAATTTACCATTGGCCTGTAATTCTTCCAGAGACTTGCAACCTCCAATTGATTCTGGTAGTGCCTTGAGTTTGTTATCAGATACATTGAGTAGCGACATCTGCATCAGGCAAAACCGCAAAACAAAAATGATCAGTGCTCGGCTGCTCGCATAGCTCAGTGGTCAATAAGAAAAATTCAGAAAACTTACTATTGATGAGAAAGTTCACGTAATTTTTCAAATCGAATTATTTTCAGATAACAAACAGTCAAGTCAAGACTTATTATGTTTTGATAAAGAAAGATTCGTTTGCTGTCAAGCATAATCAAGTATCCAGCTAGTTCACTTCTGAGTGAATCAGAGAATACTTTTCTCTTGAGAACTTTGAAAGAAAAGATGAGCATGATTATCTTACAGTGCGCAAGTCTCCTACACTCTTAGGCAGGCACAATAAAGAGTTCTGAGAAATAGATAATTGCTGGAGATTTGATAGAGAACCCACTGAATGGAACAAAAAGGAATATGTTAGGATAGAGGCAATTCTAATAATCAGAATATCAAGAAGACATAAATCTACTTGCTAGGACGAGAGTTATACACCTAGAGAAATGCCAAAACCATTGTTCTATAAACATATACGGCATTTTGCATGTTTTCACTTCAGTTCTTGAAGGAGATCATAGGAACTTACATTCTTCAGGCAAGGAAGTAATCTTATTTCTGTCAAGTGTGAGGATTTTAAGGTTGCGCAGGTATCTAATGTTAGCTGGGATGTTTTCGATCAAGTTGCCAGCCAAGACCTACAGAAACAGAAAGAAACAACATATTTCACTCCAAACCACCCTTATCGAACACCAAAAATAAAAGAAACAACATAATCAAGAACCTTTTTTTTTCAAAAACATCTCTCTAGTAAGATGATCCACAGTAACCTCTACTAATGGAAACTCTTATAACTTACAAGTCTCTGCAAATTCACAAGTCTGCCAACTTCCTGGGGAACCTCCACTGCAATACGAAAGAGAATCAATTGATGATTCTTAGAAGAAATATAAATACAAATATCAAATAATATAAAAGGAGTGCATGTAATTTATAGCTGGTTCAGCTATAAAGATTCAAATTTCAGAGGTTATGCCCAAGTGGGTACTACAAACAAATATCCTTAATTCCAACCATGATGAGCAAATTCTATGCACTTTGCCCAAATATGTGTACTTTGCCCAAAGGGAAAATTGATAACTGAACCCCATCTGACACTGCTGTGAATGACTCAAGAGAGCCAAATAAAAGATAATGCTCAGCCAGTTCCTTATGTATGGGCCAACAAAAGAGAAAAGACAACATCAAATACTAATGTTGAATATTAAAATAAATATTGAAAGCTTTTCTTTTTTACTTGTAATTTTGTCCACAGGACATTGGATGGAACAAATGGCTACATAAAAAAAAAATTGTCTACCTAGCTTGTTGTTTGTTAAATCCAGAATTCTCATGGAATTGCCCACTTGTAGGACTTCATTTGGCACTTCCTGCACGAGAAAGACGGTATTAAAACGACTCTAGAAGAGATAGCATAATGCTGAAGTTAAATAGTGTAATAATGTATCATTGCGGGCTTAGAGACAGCAAATATAAGTGCGATCATAATCAACTGAACAAGTGCTAACAACAAGCAAGAATATTTCATCTTTGTGCACCAGTATAATCTATCAGGAATTATGAATAATATATTGCATCTATATTCTGCAAAAGCAGAAAGAGCCTGCACTGAAATCTAAAAAGCTGGTGAGTGGTGATCAAATGCTTAACCATGAAAGGCCCTTCAAATGCTAATAATAAGTACGCCATTGAAGTAGTAATTACTGTAGATTTTTAAGAGTTATGGGAGGAGCTGCTTATATATTTGTGCTGATTGTGTCTCCCTAAAATGCTTAGTTTTGGACTGCTAGGCGCAAAAATTCCCTACTTCCACAGTTTCTTCTCTAGAGTCCTTTGAATCGTCAAACACTACTGTTTCAAATAAAAACAGTTGTTCAGCAGGGTGCACCAAATGCTCCTTTTAAAAGACAACAAATACTTTTCTGCGCCACTTACAAGAACACCCTGCTCCCTGGAGTCCAAACTAATGAGCCATGGCTCTATTCCTTATCAAACATATTGTATCTAGTCAGAAGTCACAAACTAATAAAACGAGACATTGCTTATTTCCTACTCACTTTGTCAACAGACATACGTACTAATCATCACTTCCACTGCAATAACAATGACATGCCCAGAAACAAAATATATAAAAAGAAGTTAATTCATCACAGGGAAAGATTAATACCACTGTTTCGAAGATTGCATCTTTGTTCTATCTCGCAGTCCTACTGAAGCAGGATACGAAGAAATTACCCAGGCTTTGGTCTATTTTACGACAGTGCAGTACGAACTGGAAACACCCAATCGAGGTCAGCAAACAAAGGCATAATTCCTAGTCCTTAACCGATCGACATTCGAGTAAGATTCGTGCTGCGCGAAATTGGGTACGCCCACAAAACACTCGAGAGAGAGAATCGCAAGTAAGAAGATTCTAATTTCTACGGCCAAAGGTTGGGGGGTCATCGCGAACGAACCTTCAATCTGGCATCCCTAAGGGCGACGATGCCGGTGGAGCGCCACCGCGCGACGCGGCTGGCCGGCGAATCGGAGCTCCGACTGCTGCAGCAGCCCATCCCTTTCTCTTGGAGAAAACAAAACAAATGTTTAGCTTGGGGGCGTCAACGATTTTGGAGTCGGGCGTAGGGCCAGCCGGGGCGGTCCGGCGCCGGTGGCGTCGACCAATGGGGAACCGCACGCCACCACGAGCTCTCACTGATCCGTGGGACCCACCGCTGAATCTCCCAGCCGGATGGTGGCTTGCTGGGCCCAGGGTGCTTAACTGGCGCTGGTTCTTTGACGTTATCGTCGCCAGAAAATCGGCAAAGCTTTTCGCGTTCATGAACTGAATCCAACCAGTTTCCTGTTCTCTTTCTAGAAGATCAAAGTTCATTTTACGTTTTGGATAAGCTAAAGCTTCAGTGAAGCTCACTTTAAAGTTCTCCAAATACAATCCATACAGTATTGTTGAGGTACTATACATCCTTTTTTAATTTTGAGGACACGACCATACATCCATGAATTGACAATTTTCCGCTTCACATGTTAAAGTTCATTTCTTTTCTCCTTATAGAAGATTAAAGCTTGTTTCTCACAGTTCATTACTCCTATATACAATTTCAATGAACTACGCTTCACAAAAGCTCAATTTTAAAGCTCACAGGATATAATCCATACAGTACTGTTGAGGTTACGTAACTACATCCATGGCACAAGAAATCGACAATTTCACAACACCAGCAATCGCATTCCACCGCAGCGAGCTGAACACCCAACCAGTTCAAATAAAAGCCGCCCGCGCTGTCGCCCCTCCGCTCTCCTCGCGCCGCCGCCGGCGGCGTCGCACGTCCTCCATCAGCGCGCCGGCGGCCTCGTACGACGACCCGCCGGCCTCCACCGCGCGACGCGCACGCTCGCCTACATCCCCCGCCCTCCGTCGCAGCGCCTCGTCCGCCATCGCCGCGCGCACCCGCTCCGCCACCGCTTCCCTGCGCACCACCACCCCGCCCAGCGCCTCCCCGCCCCACACGTACCCGCGCTCGGCGCCCATGGTCGCGCCCGTGCCCGCGAGGCCCACCACCAGCGCCTCGTTGTAGAACTGCTCCGCGAACACGGGCCACGTCAGCACGGGGACTCCCGCCGCCGCGGCCTCTGTCACCGCGCCCCACCCGCAGTGCGTCACGAACGCGCCCACCGCCGCGTGGCGCAGCACCGCCACCTGAGGGGCCCAGCCCCTGACCAGCAGCCCGCGGCCCGCGTCCTCAAGCGGCGGCACGGACGCGTCCTCCTTGTCCCCGCCGACGACCCACACGAAGTTCGCGCCGGAGTCGGCGAGGCCCGCGCCGAGCTCGGCCACCTGCTCGCGCGGGAACCGGGTGAGGCTGCCGAAGCAGACGTACACCACCGAGCGCGCGGGCTTCGCGTCCAGCCACGCGAGCACGCGCGCGGCCTCGGCAGCGGCGCCGGCCTCCCCGCCGCGCCCGCGCTCCACGACGTCGTCGCCGTCGCCGTTGACGAGGCAGACTGGACCCACGGCGAACACCGGCTTTCCAGTGTCCTTCTCGTAGTGGTCGATGTACCTCCGCTCGAGGTCCGCGAATGAGTTGACGACCCACCCGGCCGTGGCGCGATCGACATCGAACATGCGGTTCAGGAACTCCCGCGAGTGCGCGCCGGGTAGCGTCGCCTCGGCGAGCCGCGACCTGGTGAGCCGCACCGCGTCGGGGAGCCCCAGCACGAGAAACGGCTCGGTGTCCGAGGCCGCACCGCTCTGCGTGCTGTGGAGGAGCAGGGAACGCTGCACCGACAGCGCGAAGCAGCCGGTGCCCGTGAACGCGTACCGCGGGATGCCGAGCTCGGGGGCGGCGGTGGCGGCCCAGGGGAGGACGCCGTCGAACACGACGGCGTCGGCCGGGTGCCGGCGCAGGAGGTCGGCGAAGAGTGGCGCGAGGAGGTCCACGGCGATGGCGAAGGGCCCCGCGAGCTCGCGGTTCGGGAGGTCGTCGGCGCTCTCGTGGCCCCCCGTGAGGCCAGCGGCCTCGGCCGGCAGCGTGAGCGCGTGGATGCGGATGCGGTGGCCTGCGGCGGCTGCGCGGGCGACGGGGCCGCCGAGCCTGGCGGCGTTGGCGCGCGTGAGGACGAGAGTGACGTCGGCGCCGCGGGACGCGAAGAGGCGGGCGAGGTCGGACATGGGCAGCGCGTGCCCCGGCGTCGGGAACGGGATGAAGTACATGCGCAGCGCCGGCTCGTCTCCCAACGACGGCTGCATGGTGCACATTGGCGCGAGGAGAGCTAGCTGCGATGGCAATGGTTGACAGTACCAGTCGTGTTTGGCCACACTGTGCACGGTGCACGTCAAATGGAACGCACAAGTTTATATGTCGCTGTTGTCTTGAAACGCAAAGATGATGTTCTCTTCCGAGGCAAACAAGGATGGCGGGAAATACGATTTGCGTCTTAAGACTGCCTGTTAAGTTTGTTACCAACAGGACATGCATATGGCATTTCTTGGCCCTACCAACCTTAGGTGCAGGTACATACCCAGACACAGTAGAAAATTTTCATCTCCGGAAAAAGTCAGCATATGGTTGCAAAAGGAAAATGGATCAGTAAAGAACCTGACCTGGTCAGTCCATATTGTCATTTGCTAGTTTGTGCAGTCTTGCATAGGAATATGCTGCATCAAACGCATAACAACTGGATCCTTCAGTAATTCTCTGCTATTCTAAAACAACAAATACTTGAGTAAGTAGCACTGAGTTTTGCATTGTAGAATCACTGTACTTTATGATCACAACTTCAAACACACAAAAACTGGTACTCATCAATCATTTGATAAACTGTTACTGTTATTAATTTATCTGTAATTAGGCAACAAAAGACATCCCATAGTACAGTACAGTCGAAACTTGTGTGACTATGACCTATATGACCCACTATACATAGCAGATGAAAAGGGGGGGGGGGGGGGGGGGGGGGGGGGGGGGGGGGGGGGGGGGGTGAATGTAGACTGCCACGGCCGCCAACAGAGAAACAACCAGCAACAAAATTTCTAGGATTACTAAAACACTTAAGCCACGGCAGGCATGTCCTTGAGCCAGGGGTCAAGGGGCTTCCCGATGGAGTAAACAATGAAGCCGATCTCACGCATCTTCTCTGGATCAATGACGTTGCGGCCATCGAACAAGAATGCTGGCTTCTGCATGCTGTCATAGATCTTCTTGTAGTCAAGTGTTTTGAACTCGTCCCACTCGGTTAGGATGCAGATACCATGCGCCCCCTTGGTGGCTTCATACGCATCCCATGTTACAGAGACCTCCTTCACAGCGGTTGGGCTCATTGGCTGCAGGTGGATTGGATGGTCCCAGTCAAATTTGTTCATTGCGAGGTCACGCTGAATCTGATCCCCTGTCACCTGTGGGTCATAGATGCTAATCTTGGCCTTATCTCCAAGAAGACCCTTGCAAACATCAATGGCAGCGGTCTCCCTTGTATCGCCGGTATCCTTCTTGAATGCAAAGCCAAGAACTGCAATCTTCTTTCCAGAGACAGTATTGAACATGGAGGACACTACACGGTTCACAAATCTGCTCTTCTGGTAGTCATTGATCTTGATAACTTGCTTCCAGTAGTTCGCAACCTCAGGAAGTCCATTGCACTCACAGATGTAGACAAGGTTGAGGATATCCTTCTGGAAGCATGATCCTCCGAAACCGACACTAGCGTTCAAGAATCTGGGTCCAATCCTCGAATCCTTGCCCACAGCATATGCCACCTCTGCCACATTGGCACCGGTGGCTTCACATAGAGCTGAGATTGCATTCACTGAAGAGATTCTCTGGGCCAAGAAAGCATTCGCGGCAAGCTTCGACAGCTCAGCCGACCACAAGTTGGTCGTTAGAATGCGATCTTCAGGAACCCAATGGGCATAGACATCCTTCAGGGCTTTGACAGCCTTTTGTCCTTCTGGAGTCTCTCGACCACCAATGAGCACACGGTCAGGCTTGAAAAGGTCCTCAATTGCTGTGCCCTCAGCAAGGAATTCTGGGTTTGAGAGGATCTGGAAGTTGATTCCCTTGCTATTGTGAGTCAATATCTTCTCAATGGCCTCAGCAGTCTTGACAGGGACAGTGGACTTCTCAACAACAATCTTGTCAGACTTGGCCACATCAGCAATCATGCGGGCTGCGCTCTCCCAGTAGGTTAGATCCGCGGCTTTGCCAGCTCCAAGACCACGTGTCTTGGTTGGTGTGTTCACAGAGACAAAAATGATGTCAGCTTCAGCAACATGCTTCTCAATGTCATTGCTGAAAAAGAGGTTCCTGCCACGACACTTCTTGACCACATCGTCAAGGCCTGGTTCGTAAATAGGGAGCTGATCGCTATTCCATGCCGTGATGCGAGCAACAGAAATGTCAACGACACAAACTTCAACGTCAGGGCATTTCAGTGCAATGACAGCCATGGTTGGGCCGCCAACATATCCAGCACCAAGGCAGCATATCTTCACCATTTTGCTTAAACTATCCAAGTGACTGCATGAGAATATGAGAATAACAGAATTAGCTGTCTTAATAAGAATATCTCATCCCTCATGTGACAAGGGCCAAGAGGCATTGCTATGACATATAATATGCACAAATATTCCAAGAAGATATTTTCACAAAAGATTTAAGGTGCCGCAAAAGACGTAGCAACATGCTGAACAGATTACCTTAGATACTGTCTGTTAAAGGTTTCTAGTTGTTATTGCTGAAAAAATGACAGTGACTAATAGTTGATGACAATAAACAAAACCGAACTATTGATACAATAAGAAGCAGTGTATGTGTGCATCCAATTAATAGCAGCTGACATTTACACTATAGAAGCATATCAAATTGATGAAACATGTGGCAACAGAGATCAGTCAAGAAGTTCTAGCTACAGCTACAAGCCATCAGTACTACCAAGAGCAATCTTGGTGAGCATGATAGATTGATAGTTCATGTATATACTTCATATTAACAAATTAGCAAACAACCATGGACTTTTAGATTAGTAAGGAACTCTGCGCACATGTCATTCACCATATTAGACATCAATTGATTCATTGCATAGTTGTGTTGAGTAACAATTTTCAGAGCACAAACATCGTGATGCCCATCATCGATCCGACTCATGGCAACAACATGTCACCGGTCTGACGGACTCGTTGAAAGTGTATCTTATCGTGACCGTTTCTTCCTTGGTTTCTTCAAAATAAACTAACTTTGACACACTAGAAATGCAAGAATCCAGCAATTCACAAGATCAAATTGATTTTGACAGTCTGCTCGATCGCAACCATCTCCCGGTAATCAATGCTACATCTACAATGGGCATAACATGAACTGATCTCCCAGAAGGCCAGGATCAATTGAGTCTCTACCTCCAAAATCTAACACGGAAAAGAAATGAAAAACAAACTTCTTTTAAGTTCACTACACAGCAAACCTATCCGACACAACCGGATGGATCGAAGCACCCACTTCAGAAATGAAGACTGCGATCTTAGTGCCGACACCGGACACGGCCACGACAAGCAGACGATTTTTGCAGAACAGAACTAGGCTAGCTAGGCGGAAGTGAGGGCTAGGTATCCGAGACTGAGAGGGGCGTACCTCCTGATCGATCCAACACCGGCGGGCTGTTATCCGTATCCTTCTCCGAGAGATCTGGATCTAGCTGGGAGGGAGAGGAGTCTCCGGGCTGAGGAGGGAAGGAGGGAAGCCAACGGGTTAAATAGGTGGTGCGAACGCAAGGAGACCGGCGCCACGCGGCGTCACTTTCTCGGCAATTTTTTCCACCATTGCGCGAGGGGAAGGGAGCTTGTGGGCAAAGAGGACTGTGTCTCGGGCTGACCCACCTCCAGCTATTGCACGTCTGAAAAATGCAGACTTCTACGGCACTAGTCCGTGGCAACAGCATGAAAGTGATTTAGACGAGGGGTCGTTTTCAGTCACGAACGTGAAAATTTTCCTTCTAGGTTGCAATATGTTTCTTGAGCATCCATGGTTGGTGAAAAATGCTGAAATTTCACCATCAAAGGTGGAGTAGGATGACACGAGTTAGGAGTCCAATATTGAGTTATACTAGCTTTATTTATGTGCCATGCCAAGTTTTTTTTCTTTGCGAAAACGTGACATGCCTAGCTAGCCAAATCGTCTCAACTTTGCCTAGAAATTTTGAACTTAGCTGCCAGAAAATTTCTGAAAAATGCTCTTCAACCACGAGTGCAAGCATTCAGCCAGCCAGAAAAGCGACCAACTCCTGCCAAAACTTATTGACAGACTTTGACCTGTGCTCAACAACGGAACCGAACGCGTCGCAATCGGTTTGTTGCGGTGAACAGGGTGTCGGTGTGCAGTGTGCTTCTGCCTACTGTTACCGCGTGGTTTGCCGTTGCGGCGGCCAACCTGTTCCGACGGATCCTTCGTCAAGCACCGACGCCGCGCCGTGCGTGTCTTCGCCGGCGGACGCGCAGACGGCCAGGGAGGACACGACAGGTCGGCAGGTTGGCGCAAGGCGATAGCACAGATTGGGCCTCCTGCGTTCTGATGGCGGGAGTCCTGGTTCGCGCATGTGGGCGAGTGGCGCCTCGCATGAACGGGCCGGAATTCCTTCAAGCCCCCGCAACTCCGGTTCTTCGTCCCGTTCATTGTGCACAACTGCCCATTCTATATTCACCGTCGGCTGTCGCCTTTGTCTGCTGCACCGCCTGCACGTAAATGTTCAGCAGCACCAATCGGCGACAGAACGCGTGAAATTTGAAGTCCCAACACGGAAACATGCAGTGCGATAGATCTTTTTCTTTTGTGCATATAACCTGCAGTGTCATCGATCGTCAGATCGCGTTTGCTGAAAAGTGACGAAATCACGTGAATTTCCGCCGGCCGTTCGGCCGCATCGCACTCGGCGGCGCGGGCAGAAATTCTGGTCGGCGAGCACGGCGCCAAGTAGCGTCAGCGCCCGCGCATCGTTCGGTGCGCCCCCAACCAACGCGCGGACCGGACCAAACCCACCGACGCGACGCGGCCAGCGAGAATGCGAGACGCGCGAGTGCGGCCGCGCCTGTGCGTGAACTCCGTGAGACCGTGACAGTGAGTGCCCGCCCGCCCACTCCCACTCGCCACTCCCGCACTCACCGGCGCGGCGCCACCTCTTCCCCCCTTCTCATATGCTGCCCCGCCGCGCGCCGCGCCGCCACTGCACCACTAGCGCCCTGCTCGTTCCCCGTCCGCGCCCATGGCCGCGGCGTCGTTCGCCCGCCCCTTGTCTTTCGTCTTCCTCGCTCTCCTCCTTGCCGGCGCCGCGCGGGGCAAGACGGTGAAGAGAGACGGTACGTGCGTGACTGCTCACTGCTCCCATACCCTCAACCCTTCGCTCCTCCGATCCTGTTCGTGCTCCTGCTTTCTTTGATGCGAATGGTGGTTAATCTAGAAAGATCCTTTCTTTTGGGCGCGCCATTGAGAGATCTGACCCAACCTTGCGTCCGGGACCATGAATTTCCTGCTCTGAACTAGGCGTTCGCTCGGTTGGTTGCCTCACGCGGGCTTGACTCCGCGTCCGTGGAGCTGGGTAGCATTGGGTGAACTCCGGCGGTACAGTGGGATCCATCTTTAGTTTCTTCGCTTAAGCTGTACCTGGCGTCTGGTTAGGTGTTTTAGAACAAGTCCTCTTCACATAGCAAACTATATAATTGCGGAAATAAACCGGGGCTCAACTAGTTCTCAGTGATACCTGTCGAGGACTTAGTAATTCAGCTGAACCTGAATGAATGTCCAATTGTCCATTGAGTCATGCAGTAACTACCTAGTGTTTCATTTCCTGCATCGAACATCGCTTTGGTGCCTGATTGCTTCAAGACCCTGGAGGGTGGATACATCTGTTACGTGACGATAGTCAATATATAGTCAGAGTTTACAACCTGTGTCAGCTGTTTGATAACTTCTTGGTATCTAAATGCTGGGACTAAATTTACCTTTTTGACGCAGTGAAAGCATTGAATGAGATCAAGGCTTCACTAGGCTGGAGGGTTGTATACTCATGGGTCGGTGATGATCCTTGTGGACATGGTGATCTACCCCCATGGTCTGGTGTCACATGTTCTCAGCAAGGGGATTATAGAGTTGTTACCGAACTGTAAGACATATCCTTCTCCTAATTGTAAACATTCTGCTGGCATACACATGGTTCCTTTTTCGATTTTTTTTTTAACTCTTGAAGCCTGGAAGATCGATTCTTCTTTCTTGGTCCACCATAGGAAAATCTCTTTCAGTAGTTACTAAATTGAAATGATGGATATTGCATGCTTCTCAGCTCACAAAATTGGCACTAAATTATCTGGTCATTTTTCAAAGCTACAAAAGAACCTGTACCCTAAAAATCAATAAATGCAACCTCAACATGAAGAGCTTATCTTCTTTGTATATCCAATATATAAAAGTTTGGTCGCTGCATTAGGGGTAACTGATATATCGTGCCATTCACCTCTGTTGCCTTAAATTGTTGGCAATGTTAATGTTAACAACTCAAAGTACCAGTTTCAAAAAGAACATCACCTGCTTCTTTTCTAGTAATCTTTTAATTTCATGCTTGTAAAAAAAAAATACACAATTTGCACATCCATGACCAATACATGGCTTCTGCTAACAAATTTTGACTCTATGGCCTACAAAATTTTGTTTGCAGCTTTCTGGAGCTTTATGCATTGTTTTCGTACCTGTACATGCCTGAGTAACCATGTTATGGATATTTTTCAGGGAAGTCTACGCTGTGTCAATAGTTGGTCCATTCCCTACAGCAGTAACTAATCTGTTGGATTTAAAAAGATTGTAAGAAACTTTTCCTCATTGATCTTGCTTTTCATATAATTACTGTTAAGCTGTGGCTAGTTTTAGGATAACATGGTAGGACATCTATGTAGTGCTATGCACTCCTGTAAAATTATGAATTAAAGCTCCGTGTTCATTTTGTTTTGCTCCTTGATTTTTGAGAGATCATCGGCCACAATGGATGAACTAAATTTGTACCTGAACTCTTGTGGTTGCGATTTATGCTAGTTTTAATTGTTTGAATTGCACATTCATTTTTCTTTAAAAACAATACCAGAGAGTAAAGGTGATTTCTGTATTGAATGATCCTGCGAAAACCTGCTGTATAGCATCCTTATAACTCTGATCATATCCTGCAACATCTTTGATATATCATCAAACCATGAGAATAATTCCAATATTCAACCGTAGGGATCTTCACAATAACAAGTTGACGGGGCCAATTCCTCCACAAATTGGGCGGTTGAAACATCTCAGGATATTGTAAGTATTCTCTATGCATTCTGAGATACATTGAATTTCGGATGTTGAGATGATATGTAATGGGGAAGGATAGGTTAGGGTCTATGCCGGCCCATAAGATGCTAGCACTGCAGAGCATTTCATCTCATGTCTGCTTCATTTCTCTCTTCTCCCCCCACCCCCTTTTGTTTTTTTGTGTAATCGTCCAGCGTCCTTGGATGATGGTCTACCGTTACATTTCTTGTGCTTTATCTATGGCTATTCGAATATAACTGCTCTTCATCTAAGCAAATTTGTCGTAACTTTAGGAACCTGAGGTGGAACAAGCTTCAAGATGTGCTTCCGCCAGAAATTGGTGAATTGAAAAAACTTACACACTTGTAAGTTCATCGTTTTATATGCTGCATTTATATGGATAAGTGTTTTACTTCTGAACACTAAATTTATTGGATTCTGCAGGTATTTAAGCTTCAATAATTTCAAAGGCGAAATTCCAGTTGAGCTTGCAAACCTACCGGAATTGCGGTATTTGTACCTTCATGAAAACAGGTTCACTGGCAAGATCCCCCCTGAACTTGGAACCCTCAAAAACCTACGCCACCTGTAAGCATCCATCCTGATTCCTTCTGCCTCGTATTCACAGAAATAAAAATGGCGATAGTAACATAATTAATTCCTACTGGAAAATATTTACAGCTCAATTATGGTTATACTGATCTTTGACATATTTTAGCAAATGACAAAATTTCCTTTTGCAGTGATGTTGGAAACAACCACTTGACAGGCACTCTCAGGGATCTCATTGGCAATGAGAATGGTTTCCCCTCCTTGAGAAATCTGTAAGCAGAAATACAACATGCTATCCTTCTCGCTTGAATGGTGAATACTGTCTTCCTTACTTACAGCTACAATGTGTTCCACAGATACCTTAACAATAATGAGTTGACTGGTGTGCTCCCAGATCAGATTGCAAATTTGACAAACCTTGAGATCTTGTAAGTTTCTCTAAAATTGAACACTTTACTCCAACTCCTTTTAAGAGAAGTTATATCACAAATTGTATTATTTGCAGGCACTTATCCAATAATAAGCTAATTGGATCAATATCACCAAAGATAGTTCATATTCCGAGACTGACCTATCTGTGAGCCTCTGTCTTCTTAAAATTTTACAGCGTGAATGGTTAGTATAGTTTCTTAGCATTTATTCTGTTCTGATTTTCTTATGTCACAATTGTTTGTGGCAGGTATTTGGACAATAACAACTTCATTGGGAGAATACCTGAAGGCTTATACAAGCATCCATTTTTGAAGGAGCTGGAAGTTGGCTTCAGAATTCAGCTAAAAAGGATTTTCAGACAAATATTTTCTTTCCTATTTAAAAAGTTTACTGTACTGTTACTGAAGCACGCTGTATTTTGTTTGCTGCAGGTACATTGAAGGAAACCATTTTAGACCAGGAACCAAATCCAAAGGAACGCACAAGGTGCTTGAATTGCCTGACCCTGACCTTTTAGTTTAGACAAGCTCATATGTGGGTTTGTAGTTTGTTTTGCGCTTAGACTGCTACATATGTCATGATTGGTCATCTCACCAGCGGTAGGCTACTGCAGAGGTCAATGCAGAGGTCAATTCTGCAGCTGCGAAATGCATGCATGTTCTTAGGTCATATATGTAACTGTATGTTTCTGACTGAATTGCAATGACAAATTTGCATGTGAAAAGGGCATATTGCCACCAAAAAAAAGTAGGAAAAAACCCCCTCAGTGAATAGCAATGCCCGCTGCCATGCTGTCATCATCATTAGATGAGTGTACAGGCTGTATTGTTTATGGTGTCTTTGCTGTATGATGGAGATGTTCTTCAGATGTAACACCAGCCCATCGCGTGGCACCGACAGTCATTGGTACAACCAGTTGTTTGTGATACTTTTGTTATATACCACTGGATATGATCTGGCCTTTTTGGAAGCAATTTTGGTGCCATCAATCCTCGAGTGCATGGCGCATGTGGGAAGGAGAATCTGCTAATACCAGGCTGGATCTGCCCAAGAAAAAACTTTAATACCCGTCACATCAAAGAGAATCTTACTATTTAAATATATTTTTATTAATTTAATGACAAAACCTATGTCACGACCCCCCCTCTAAATCACAAGACGAATCTAATGAGCCTAATTAATCTATGTTTTGCTACAGTGATGCTACAGTAACCATCGTCTAATCACGCCTTAATTACCCTCATTAGATTCGTCTCGCGATTTCGAGCGGAGTCCTGAAATTAGTTTTGTAATTAAACTTTATTTGTAATTACAATATTCGTTGGAAAAACCCTCTAAAGTTTAGACCCCGTGCGCCGAACACCCCCATAATGCTGCCGCACACGCCCTTTTCGTTTTGCCCGTTTTGAGAAGACGGAACTCATGTAATTTGGACAGGAAAATCACGTAATTACTGGATCCGAAACATGCCTTTCATTTCTGATTAAACGTTGTGTATATGCTCGAAGAGGAACTGAAGTGAACTAGGACATGTCTTGAGTACAAAGCGCCATTTCTTCCGTAAAATTCAGAGCAGAGGATCCACTTGCTTATGTGCTGCGCAGTTTGATTGTTGCAGCAAGGAATACGGTCAAGGTCACATGCATTTCCTGCTCCATTTATAACTTTAACAACATTACCTTAGCTGCTAGTGGTCCATGCAACTTTTTCAGCATCCTGTTCCATTCTCAACTCAAACTGTGGTATCATGATTATGCATTTCGAGAATCATGCTACAGTTGCAAATAAGAAATTAGACGCATCGCAGAATCCATGTCCGGATTGCTGTTGCTACTTTAGCACATACTGATAGATATTTTTTAAAAAAAAAAATTGGAACGAACAACTAATAGATATAATGTAGTCTCACCAAAAAAAAACTAGCAATTGATATTATAGGCAGCATGGTAGATTGTACTTGCATCCAGTACACATTTAGTCTTAGCACAGACCCAGGTATGATGATGCCAAACGTCCACCCAACATTGGGAGCCAATTAACGTAGTACGTACAGTATTCGTCTTCAGCAGAGATCTCCTATTGGATTTCGATAGCTTGAAGTGTCACTGTCCAGTTGTCCACCCCTTGATACTTGATCCTTGCTTGTGCTATTCTTCTGTTGCCACGCAGAAACGGTGCTACTAGCTTTTGCCTGACCAAAAGTGCTGGCTCAGGATTGGAGGAGTCCAGGGCACATGGTAGACAAATCATCTTTGTGATGTCAATGACATATTGACACGCATACAGGGTCACAGAGGGCAATCGAATCGTTAGCGAAAGGGTGATCTTCTGTTCAAAATACGAACAAAAGCCTAATCCAATGTCAGACTACAGTGGCAGAGGCTTGTGATGCACTGCAGTCTTCTGATGCTTCCCCCAGCCTGTGGTCCATTCCATGACCATGAGTAACATTACATGTAGCTTTATTAGTTGCAAGAAATATTTTTTGATGCTTGAGCAAAAACTGCAAATGTTTGACACTGTATGATGGTAAAAGGTGTGACGATTGATGATGTACGCGTACACCACATGTGCGATCTGCAGAAGTTCAGGGAAATCTCTATTTTCATCCATTAACAGTACACCAGGGCAAGCAGTGTCAGAGGATTAAGTTTGCCGACACAATTGATGACTGTTATGTTACATCCATCCTACGATTTTACTAGTGCATGACTGACATAATCAAAATCTGAAACAATTCCCCTTTCCTGTCTATGACGTTGGACATGGTTGCCACGCCTGCAGATCGAGGGACCTACCCAATCCACCCTTGTTTGCCCCTCTCCGCAACGGATCAATCAGAGCGCAAACAGGCCAAGCTTGACTGCGTCGTCGGCCTGCATCTCAGCGTCTGCATGGGGACGATGCATGGGGTCGCCTGGGGCTGGAGCACGCGGCAGCTTTGCCCTTTTTTTTTTTTGAGCAAAAGCTTTGCCCTTTGTTGTTTTGCCACCAAACATCACCAACCAAACCCATAGACGGCCGGTCCATGAGTCCCAGAATCATCAGAATTTGATGATGCTCGTTTTGGTACGTGGAGCATGAAAATTCAGGGCCATTTTCTCTGCGTATCCAGACCGCCACCACTTTTTCTGGGGGACGGTTCCGAGGTAATCCTATAAGGTTTGGTAGTGCTCGTGGAGTTGCTTGAAGGATGCTTGTAATTAAAAATTAAGCAACGTATATAAAATGCCCTTTGAGCTGAACGATACTATATCAAACTTGTTTATCTTTCAGGTCTAGTGCCCTCATCCTGAATCTATTCCGTGGTTGTTTTATTGCTACCAAGACGAGGTACCAACCCAAGACCACCGAAACCACCACCACCAAACTAAACGGCCTTTACCCAGACAAGGAGACGCATATTGAATTCAATCCATGCCAATATGCCATTGAACCACTCCATTTTTGTCCCCCAGAAAAGGAAGTTCAGTGAAAGCAAGGGACCCAACGCCGGTTGTGCTCACCATTACCGGCAACAACTTACTCTCAGCAAAGCTGTAGGGTGGAGACCACATCAGCGTAATGGGGGAGATTTGCCATTGGGATGTTCAACTCGGGCTCTGAAACTGAAAGCAAGCACAAGCCTGCAACCAGAAAGAAACAGGATACTGCAGCGGCATGCCTTGGGTTACTTGTAGTGGTACCACTGGTAGCTTAAACAAGGCGAGGCGGCGCTGTATTTTGCGCCGTGGGCACGTGGTTAGCTCGAGCAATGCGATTAGCCAGATCTGAGTGCTCGGAAACGGAGGAACATGCACATTGGTGTTCGCGCCAGTCTACATCGACCCTGCATGGCTGCATTAGCGATCTCGGCATTGTGTTTATTTTAAATGGAACGGAAGTATGTATCTGCTCCGTTTGATCCTCTTATTTCAAGGCTTTATTTATAACATCCGTATTTGTGCCACGAGGTCGTAGATGTAGACGTGTACTCACGTACGTACTAGGTGCCATTTCTGCAGGATACAGAATCCTGGACCATTTCTGTGTAGATGGGTGCGCACTAACACCTGCACTGCACATCAAAACAGCTGTGAGTGCTGCTACAACATCATGGCATATGCCATTCGCCAGAATGCTACTTCGACGATTATTCTCATATGCATCCAGTTTAAAATGAATGAATTAACGGTCAAGGAAAACTTGCCATGCGAGCTTGAAACATGGCAAGAGCAATAATGTGGCTGTGGGCACAGCTACATCATCATACTATCATACGCCAATCGCTAGAATCTCCTACATCAATGGTTTTACTCACATAACTCCAGTTTTTAGCAGATTGAATTAACGGTCGAGACAAACTTGCCATGCAAGTTTGGAATATGGCAAGAACAGGGTTTGATGACAGAGCAACACTAGAAGATCGCGCATCCTCGATCTTCTAGTAGTTTGATGACAGAGCAACAGGAAAAAAGAAGAAGCATGCACTGATTAATTGCCGGTCAAAACTCAAGGGGTAAAATAGTATCTGGACCTGAGAGTCAAATCTCAAGGGGTAAAATATATAGAGCTCATGGAAAAAATAAAGCTGGGTGAGAAGCTCCCTTCACATGTCAATTGGCAGCCTCGGTAGATGCGACTTTCGAGTTTACAAGTCAGCTCGAGCTTCTCCAAGACCTTTCATCTCAAGCCCGAAATCTGTCGGTGCAGAAAACCCTTTATTGTTCCCTCTCTCTACTATCCACACATTTTTCATGCAATTGGACGATTTCTATCGAATAAAAAAGTATTAAAGGGCCATTACTCGGATATTAATAGCTGCTGTATACGTGTGTACGTTTCTTTTATTTGTGGTCGATGGGGAGTTGCTGTCCGGTGAGTCAAGTTGACAGCTTCAAGCGTTGATTGTTAAGTTCCACCAGCTCCCCTTGATCTCTCGTTCTCGGCGTTGGTCTCTTCCCTCGCCCACCGAGAATTGACATGCATGAACGCTGGTGCCGTTTGAAGTTGGTACAAGACGTGAGACGTGAGACGAACAGGCTGAGTATCTAGTAGATACCCCGTACCTTGGTGCATCATCGAGCTGCACATGGAGACGAAGATACTTGTGGCAAAATGTGGGCAGATTCAGCTGGACCATGTTGGTGGTTATGCTCCTTTAATTCAGGCAATTGGCAGTTGCTTTTGTGAAGCAGTATTGCACCATTTAGAGCCATGAATGCTTTAAAGACGTTATGTTTTTCTTATATCCTATTTTGTTGCTAAGAGTACGTTTCTTTTTTGGTAATTTTCCAACTATATGTATCTATTAGTCACTTGTACTTGCAATGTCTATTTGATTACGAACAATATGAGTCGAATTGATACAATTATATGAAATGGAACCAAGCCCCTAGACATGTGTAGACTCGACTTCTAGTATTTTGATGAGTCAGAAAATTTAGCCCAAAAATGGACACAAATTTTTTAGGGAATCTTTCAACTGCACACAAGTTTCAAGTTTGATGCCAACTACGGCATAAAGTTGTAAACACTCTCAATTCGAGTCACAATATGATTAACATGAATAGAACATATTGTTCGAAAAATAAAACAATTCGAGAAGAGGGGTTTATTTTTTGGGTTCAAAACAAAATTTCTCAAGGGTGCAAAAACGAAATTATAAATTAAATCTCAAATCACAATTATAAAAAAAAAGAGAAAAAGAAAAAAGAAGAGAGAGAAAAAGCATCAGAACAAAACCAGCTCTGCTTCCTCTCTCTCTCCTCTCTCTTCTTTCTCCTCCCAGGCGGAACAGGGAAGAGGAAGGGGAGAACGCAAGCAACCCATAGGCAGCCGGCCATAGCCTAGCCGCCCGCCTCCCGGAGAAGAAGAGAAATCCTCAAATCTCTGGTCCCCAAAATCCCTCTCAGTTTCACCGATAGGCCCCCGCGCCAGCTCGTATTTGCACGCGGCAACGCGCATTGCTGTTCCTTTCCTTTCGTTTCTCTCTTTCTTCCCTATTAGTATCTCCCGTGCGATTAGCATGTCTCTGCCCAATGCCACCGCCTCGCCGCCGCCGTCGCCGGAACCCTAGGCCGCCGGAGTCGGAGCTCCCGTCGGCGGGGGAGGGGGAGGGGGAGGATGCAGCTGCGGATCTCGCCGAGTATGCGCAGCATCACCATCTCCAGCAGCAATGGCGTCGTCGACTCCATGAAGGTGCGCGTCGCGCCGCAGCCGCCCCCGCCGCCGCCGCCGCTCGCGGGCCGCCGCGGCGGGGGAGGAGGGGGAGGCGGGGGAGGATGGTGGGGCTCAGCGTGGTACTGGCGCGCGGTGGCGTTTCCGGCCGTCATCGCGCTCGGCTGCCTCTTGCCCTTCGCCTTCATCCTCGCCGCGGTCCCAGCGCTCGAGGCTGGCGGAAGCAAGTGCTCCTCCATAGGTAAGATCGGCTGGCGCGATCTCGCGGCCCTCTTCTGTGAATGGTTACGGTGGGGTGAGCTGTTGATTTGGTGCGTTTGGGGCGGTAAAGCTCGGATCTCGGTACCATGGGCGTAGGATTTCGCGGTATCGGTGGGAATGTGGGAATGTGGAGATGTTCCAGTCTATTCGGTGCGCATAGCTGAGTAATTTCTTCATCGATGAACTGGAGATTCGAGGTCTATGGTGTGGGTGATCTCATTTATTAGATTTGGCTGATTTGAGCTGAAATCAATAGAGTTGACTATTTGCTGTTACAACTATTTCATTTTTCAAACGAGTAATCATTTTGGATCTCGGTAGTATAGTTTTTGCTATCGGCCGAAATGTGGGATTATTATTTTATCGTTTTAAACCATCGCTTTGGTTAAAGTGAAGAACTGGATTTCGTGCTGTCAGCTACAATGTTGGCTCTGGAAGAGTTTGTTATTATAGTTTTGAGCTTAATCCTGCTAGACTGGAGTACAAACCATAACCCCATGCCTGATAATTGCTATCAGTTCGTTCTATAAGTAGTGACCATATGTTGGAACTGGCTACCTTGTCAATTTAACTGCAATTTATTTTCTCCTCCTGGATTATTGGGGCACCGAGGACAGATTCATAAGCTAGATAACACAAGGCCCTTAATGCACTTGGGTAATTGATTCATTGCTGTCAAATGTGCTTTGCTTGTGCATCATAGGCACAAATCATTATTGTACACTTAACCCTGCTCTGACTAGATTAGTTAGGAACTATGATCACCGATCAGTTGATCACTAGTGGTTGTCCTTCTCCCATTATTCAGAAAACCCCGTACATGTTATAACGAACCAAGCACCTCTATTTGAGATTTTTACTGGAATGCAAATACATGTCACAACTAAAAGCAAATATTTTTACTTGTAGGCATATAACTTTGTGCAAGCTTCTGAAATGGCAAGCCATTTGCTTTTATCCTATGTCATATGTACTCTGGTATGGTCAATGGAGCCATTTATAGTTCTTTGACTGCTTATAGTAGTTCTTTCTTTGTTTTTTTTTTTTGCACGGTTGCTTTTACGATGGCTAGTCATCTTCTTCCATGGAAGTAACTTTACATTTCTAGCTTACTGGTGCATATTAATGAACTGTTTTGATCTTGTTATGCAGATTGCTTGGGCAGGCGAATAGGGCCTAGTTTCCTTGGTAGGCAGGGAGATGATTCTACAGTAAGTTACTCAGTTCTTTGTACTTTTATTTGTTAGTATAAAGCATGGATTTTAGTTTATTCCTTTCTTTGAAGATAATTCAAATTTTATTTACTGCCCTTACTTAATGTGAACAGAGGCTGGTGCAAGATCTGTATAGAATTTTTGATCAAGTTAACAATGAAGAATTCCCTTCCGACAAAAAGTTACCAGAGTCATTCAGGGATTTTCTTTCGGAGATGAAGGATAATCATTATGATGCAAGAACATTTGCTGTTAGGTTGAAGGCTACGGTATGATTCAAGTTACCTTTTTTTTCTACGCACTATTGCGTAAATAATAAAAAAAATACATATGTGCTTTCCTTTAAAGCCGCTGACATAAATAACTAAATTGTTTCTCTGATACGTATTTGGTAGCCCAAACATGGTATATCTATTTGTGTTTCTGGACATAGCCGCAATACATGAATATTTCATTCTATGATGTGCTTTGTATAATTTATGAACATTGGTGTTTTTCAAATTTGCCTACTCCAACTTTCATGGGATAATAAGGCTTTGTTGTTGGTGGTGGTGTTTTTTCAAATTTCTTTAAAGAGATTATACGAACTCTGTTTTTATAAGAACAAAACTTCCCAAACTATTGTTCTTGCTCTCCAGATGAGATACTACAATGCACTACTGTTTGTTGGTAGACCGTATTTTAATTAAACTACTCATGCTTCTTTTTCAGATGGAAAACATGGATAAGGAGGTAAAGAGGTCAAGGTTGGCAGAACAGTTGTATAAGCATTACGCTGCAACTGCTATTCCCAAAGGCATCCATTGCCTGTCTCTGCGCCTTACTGATGAATACTCCTCAAATGCTCACGCGCGGAAGCAATTGCCACCACCTGAACTGTTACCTTCACTTTCTGATAACTCCTTCCAGCATTATATTTTAGCCAGCGATAACATCCTTGCTGCGTCAGTTGTTGTCAGCTCAACTGTACAATCTTCCTCAGCGCCGGAGAAAGTAGTTTTTCATGTTATTACTGATAAGAAAACATATCCGGGAATGCATTCGTGGTTTGCTCTTAATTCTATATCGCCTGCAATAGTTGAAGTAAAAGGTGTCCATCAGTTTGACTGGCTGACAAGAGAAAATGTTCCAGTACTAGAGGCTATAGAAAACCATCGGGGAGTCAGAAATCACTATCATGGAGATCATGGAACGGTTTCCAGCGCAAGTGACAATCCTAGAGTACTTGCTTCAAAGCTGCAGGCCCGAAGCCCCAAATACATATCCCTTCTTAACCATCTCCGCATTTATTTGCCTGAGGTGCTTCTCCATCAGAACCATTCTCTGTTTTGTCTTTCTATCTATTGCAATACGACTGTACAAATGGTCTAACATTCGGTCAAAGAAAAAAAAAATGGTCTAACAGAATATGCTCCCGCAACTCTATTGACAAGTGAATGTATTTTGTGTTGTCAAATCTTTTGGATAGTTTTACCAGTTTAAGCATGACGTGCCATTTCAATTCCCTGGTCATGATATGATTAAGGCCATGCTTTTGCATATATCCGCAGCAAGGCACTAGGTTATATAGGTGGTTGCCTTGGAGGCTTCTGTCGATTAATTGAGCCTTCAAAATGTTCCGGTGCAAGCTTTGTTGTGCAGAATCTTGGAATGTAGGGTGTTGTACCATCAAATAAACAAGTGGTACATACTAATACAATCAACTCCAGTATGTCGAATATCCTTTGATCCAGTAGATAAAGTTATGCATAAAGTTTAAACTGAATAGTCACAAAGCTGGTCGAGTCGTCTTCCTAATTTCCTTTTTTCAGTGCCAAGGGCATTTGAATAACATAAGAGTGGTCAGCGGCATGCAAAATTGGCTGGTATTACCTATACGTTCTGACCAAATAAATCTATGACCTATTCATAGTCCGAAGCGATGCATTCTGGAACTGCCTGAATAGATACCCCATCAATCATCCAACTATTAAAATTCTTTTTCTATGTATGATTAGAATGTAGACATCCAACTGTGATTCTGTCTTCTGGACAATTGCTGCATGTTGGCTGCGCACTACCACTTGCTGCTAAAATGTGCCACGCTGTCATATTTTGCCTTCTTTATTAGTTTCGTATCTTTTGTCCAATTCTGCTAACTATTGAGTTGTGTTTCCTTACCTTTTTCCTGGGTGCTTAACACGGGTTACTCGTGCCCTTCTGGTTGCTGCTAAAATTTGCCACACAAGTCACCCTTGATTTTCTGTTTTTTTGTCCAACTCTGGCAATCACTAAGATTCATGAGCATGAATAGTACCATTTCAGCATTGAAGTCAACCTTTAAGGCTTTATAATATCCGAATTATTTACCTGATCCTGTTTTCATTTATTTTTACCAGCTCTTTCCGAACCTCAACAAAGTGGTCTTCCTTGATGACGACATTGTTGTTCAGCGTGACTTGTCTCCCCTTTGGGAGATCAATCTGGAAGGCAAGGTAAATGGGGCTGTTGAGACATGCAGAGGCGAGGACAGCTGGGTGATGTCTAAGCGTTTCAGGACATATTTCAACTTCTCTCATCCTGTGATAGCTCGAAGTCTTGACCCAGATGAATGTGCATGGGCATATGGGATGAATATCTTTGACCTGGCAGCTTGGAGGAGAACAAACATCAGGGATGCATACCATTTTTGGTTGAAGGAGGTAATGCATTTTGACCTCAAGGTTGTCTTATGTTAATTAGGTAGTAGTCTCTGTCCTATATAGTAATTGAATGGATAAGTTGAAAATCTGGTATTTTGCACTCTGTCGTATACATACTTGGGGTTTCTTATGAAAATGTTGCAAATAAAATTATTTTGGGGGCAAAAATGATTTGATCAAATTTTTTGTAGTATACTTGCAAGAAAAAATTGGCATGTTAGTACGTTTGTCTTTTCCATTTTTAGCTGTGCCCTGTGTATCAAAATATTTGGGGAAAAATCTTGGCGTCAAGTTTCTCGTGGATAAAGTCTCTGTGGAAAGAGAATTTCCCTCATTTTCTGGTATCCTGCTTCATTCAGCATTTGCTTATATATTCTTGCAGACTTAGAAAACTGAGATACATACATCACGATTATAACCTTCATAGTTAGCCACTTAAGCCAATATTTGTAGAACACGGTAAAGTTGTTGGCAGCACTGTTTGGCTTCATAATCATTTCAATGTCTTTTGCAGAATCTAAAATCTGGTCTGACTCTCTGGAAATTTGGTACGTTGCCACCTGCGCTTGTAGCATTCAGAGGTCATGTGCATGGTATAGATCGATCGTGGCACATGCTGGGCTTAGGATACCAAGAGAAGACAGATATTGAAAGTGTCAGGAGGGCTGCAGTGATCCACTACAATGGCCAGTGCAAACCATGGTTAGACATTGCTTTTAAGAACCTACAACCATTTTGGACGAAGTACGTAAACTACTCCAACGACTTTGTTAGAAACTGTCATATTTTGGAGCCCCAATATGACAAGGAGTAAACTTCAACAATATGTGTGAGCACAGCGAGGGGCTACAATTTGTGGTTCATTTGGTGGCTGGAGAGGCTGATTGCTTTTGAATAGGGATATCATAATGTGGTTATTATGGAAAGCAATCGGCACAGGGTATTATACCTCTGACCATTCCCTGCATTGACCGGCATGCAAATACCTCTTGAGTTTCACTGTATCATATGGGAACACTATTCTTTCATCTGTATCATACCGGAGCATCATTCTTTTCCATAGGATAACTGCGAAAAGGATAGCTTGCTGTGAGCCTCTCCCTCTGGCTTCGGATCCTTTATCGCCGAATAATGCAGCAGGCGGGCAAGAGGATTGAATGGATAATTGATCATGACGAAGAAAAGAGGTGGCAGTTATGACGTCGTCGCGAGAGTTCATATGCTTTCCATCCATTTTAATTCTTTTTCCTTATTGATACACTCTAGTCATTGAAATTTTGCCCTCTTAGTTATGTGATTGCTTTGGTAGGTTGGAGATGATTGTAGTAGAGAAGCCATTGTTTGTGAGTAACCTACAGGATATTGTTACAATTGTTGACATATTAAAAATGTGCAGATAATTCTTTCAGGAGTCTTTGTGTTTTAAAATAGAGATCCAGATTCACTGATCGGAACTACGAGGCTTCTACAATCACAAGCCTACCAAGATTCGGGACAGGAACAGGAACGCAACTCAGTTGCTTGCCAGCCGATCATGGATTGGCATCACACCTTGTTCCTTGGTCAAAGCCATGCATATATACAGAAATGACTGGTTTCACTGTCACATTTAACCATTTCCTAAATAAGTATGCAGTTACTGAATGGTGTAGGCCGTAGGCCCGTGGTGTTTTTTTTTTGGGTGCGGTTACAGCGCGTCCCTCCTATTCTGTTGCCACGTGTCCGACATTTTCATCTATCAAACCACAAATCAACACGTGATTCTGTTCAGCAGAGAAAGCAGAAGGCCTCGTGCGAAATCTGGACATCGCTTTGGAGATCTCTTTCGCTGATGTCATCGTATTTATTGCTCCATCTCAAAACTTTAAAATGTCATAACTCTAGCATACCACGCCCGTTTTCGATTCTGTTTTCACCATTATGCTCTACGCGACGAGACGAACAAACTAGATCCACTTGCATATGTTTTAAACTTTTTTACATGCACTACATTATCACAGAAGTTACTACTACATTTATAACATGAGTTGCTACATTGCAAATTTGAAAAATCTGTAACAACTTGTGTGGTAAGGATTGTAGCAACTTTTGTTATGGCCTTGGGGCATACTAATAATTTGAAAAGTTATACCAAATGCAAGAGGTAGCAACTTGGGGCATACTAATAATTTGTATATGAATTTACATACACATAAGTTGCTATCATAAAATATATTGTTATTACACAATATACAAAATAAGTAAGCATTACAAAATAGGTTTCAAGATGTTACGCTGTGTAATACATTAGTTTCTATCATAATACATTGAAAAAGTTGTTATATGGTAGACCATTTAGACGTCTATAAAAATGTAAAACTAAACTTATTATTGATATAATATATGTCATAGTAAATTTCAATAGAAATCACTATAGCTTGGTATACTTAACACAATATGAGTACCAACTTGTACACAAAGATAACGTAGCTCTTTTTTATGAAAATAGTATACAGTAGCAATTTGTGTTATATACATAATAGTAACTTATGTTATCAATTTTTTTTTCAAAATATAGGGAAGTGGGATCTAGTTTTGTTCATCTCATTGTGTAGAGCACAACGGTGAAAACGGAATCGAAAACGGACGTCATTTGTAAGAGATAAATCATTTTAAAGTTTCAAACTTGACTAATTAATGTGATGACGTACGGGGCAACAGATGCATAGGCATGATGGAGGAGGTTGTCGTTTTGTTAAGAGGCCAGGCCCATGTTGACGGCGGAGCAGGCCGCGCGCGTAGCGGACACGCAATAACGCGCGGGCGCGTACAGGTGCGCATTAGACTTTTCGTTTTTTTTTTTTGCCCTCTGGGCTTCAACCGCTTCCATGCTGCGTGATAACTCCGTTCGTCCTTACCCGTGGCTCTGCTTGTGCTAAGAGACATGAACCGATGACTCTTAAAAGTTAGCCATGGGCAAAAGGAGGCAAAGAATTCTGAAGTGAGGCCAGAATGTTTTAGTACTTCACTCTGCATCGTGTTTCTGGGTGATTTCAATTTGATGTTCATGGTTTCTCAATAGAATGTCTGTATTATTTAGTCCTTCCTTTCGTGAACAGGTTTGAGTCTACTCCTTTAGAATGTATTCAGGTTAGAATTTCTGGATCAATTCCTTGGCCAGGGTTAGTTTTTGTTCGTTCAACAAGGCTAGATGATATTAGTTTCGTCAGAACTATTTACTGCTAGATGATATTAGTAGCGCAATTTCTCCTTAAGTACAATTTCTATCACAAAATGAGCAGATAACATTCTAAGGCATGCTGCGACAAATATGTTTGATTCCAGAGCACACTCAAGAACAAGCTTTGGCCTCAAACTTCGGTAGCACTACGAAGGCTATTGACGTTGGTGCTAGGTACACTGGCGCATTGGCAGCAACATGCACTGGGCTTAAAGACGGAATGCTACCATCATCACTCAGTTCCAACGGGGCACTGTTCAGCAGCATTGTCTTGCTCTGTAGGTCGCCATCCTTTGCAGTCAGATGATACTCCTCCCTCAATTTGGCGTCACTTGATGGTTTACTTCCCAGCCATGAAACTGCTTTCTTGAGTCTGGTTGCGAAAGAACTGTGCCTCTTGGGGTCAGATCTTTTGTCGAGGCTGACATTGATGTCATTCTGGAGAGTGACGTTGTATCCAGTAGTGTTGCTTAGGTTGATCAAGAGAAGAGTGATGCCTTGCTGCATTTGAAATAAGTTCAGAATGGTAACCCCATCATACTTAACAAGTCTGTAGAAGGCACTACACAATTTACAGAAAGTGCAGCTCACACCTGTTGTTTACTACAATGAGCATACGCACGTAACTGACGCGGGGCGTTGATATCCACTGAAAGAACTCCATTACCCATAAGCCGATGCCATAGTAGAGCACTGATAATAAAAGGGGTGGACAAAATATATATATTAAACTGTACTGCATTAAACTAATCGAATCATCCACTAGAAGTTCGCTGTCTCACCTGTAGTAATCAGGATTTGGCAAAAATGTTTCTGTGTCAAGCAGACCGTAGTGGCCACCAATGAGAGTCTGCCTACAAAACACTTTCGTATTGTACTTAGATGCCATTCCGAGTTGATCTAGATACCTGCATGCATAATACATCACATTTCTTGCACAATATGCACGTATATTCATATTAATCTTCAAAAGGAATGACGGCTGACCAGATGCTGTTGATGAATGTATTTGACACCAGCAAACCACCATTATTGAATACACCTCCACTTTCACTGACCCATGCAGAAGCCCATGTACCATGCCTTTCAATGGTAAGTTGCATGTCTCTATAAGTGTCATCAGCACGATCTAAGTATTTTGGATCTAAGATCTTCCTTATAAGATGAGTATCATTCCCTGAAACCGAAGTAAGTTGTTGATGATTACATGAATCGGCATTGCTAAACATGCAGCTACAGTCATGACTGGACAAGTATGACTAATACTTTGCCTCCTAAGCATGGCCATGCTATTTAGAGTTTTGAAGGATACTTTATCCATTTTTTAATGATCGCATGTTCCTTCACACTCTACAGTTAATTTACAAATTACATCATCACAATAAGAAGTAACTTTATTTTTGCGAATAACAAAAATAACTGAATTGATATATTAAGCCTTTCAATGAAATCACAGAGCCAAGAATTCAACATTTAGCATCTTTTAAATATATTTATGTTCCTTATCTAGCAGGATTTCATTTTTTCATACGAATAGAAAATCATCAACGCGATATATTTTAGGTACCATCATGGCAGCTAAGTACCCAGTCGGTCCTTTAGATTTCTTCAGGACAAGAACAGTACTGTGCTATTATTTGGGATCACACCGAAATGGAACTTTCTGAGATGCCAATAGAATTAAAACAATTATCACATACCTCCACCAAGATTATATACATGATGTGTCAATGCACTAACAACACCATGACCTGAAGCCTGAAGTAGCTGAGAATACCACTGTTGATCAAAGAACCCTCCAGGGGCTAACAGGAGTGGCTGCGATAGTGGCGCCTTATACAATTGCCGAAGAATGGATTTAAGTTCAATTACATCCTTCCCGTAAAGTTTAGCATCGACTTTTGCCCCGATTCCATGCCCACTTAGCTCATTGCCTGAAAAATATGAGAACCTATATGAAACTGTAGCTCTACTGGAACAAAAGGGTCATTGAAAAAGTTTTCTGTTCGAACAAAAACCAGATAGTATTACCGAATTCCCATGAGTCAACTGGGTATCCCTTTGAGATCGTGTATTTCACAAAATCATAAGCATTTGTGGAGTTCCATTTGCCTGCCCAGATTGAGCGTTGGACATTATATCTTCCGTAGAGTGCATTCAGACCAAATGTGACGATCGCTCTACAAACAGATGTTTGCTTGCCCATTAGTTAGCTGTGCTTAGCATGCAAAAAACACCATACACGACACTAAACGAAACATGAGGCATATTCAATCCATTTAGAATTCCCTCTCTATGAACTTATCATATCTCATACGTTAACAGATTAAGATCCCTGAAGATGTGCAGACTATTACTCAAATGAACCATGTGCAGAAATGGAAAACTTCTCAACAACCAGAAGGTCTCACAAAATGCATACTCTTTCAGAACCCCTAACATAACGACTTTGTCATAATCTCATGTGGTTCCAGACTATGTAACATGTGTATAAGTTGCGAAAGGGGCTTTGGTTGAATGGTTAAGGTACCCAAGTAGCAACTCCCAGGTCCCGGGTTCGATCCCCAGTGGGGGCGAATTTCAGGGCTGGGTTAAAAAAATCCCCTCGCCTCTCCCATGTCAGCATAAGTAAATGAAGACCCGGTGCTACCAAACCAGGGGGTTTTGGTAGTGGGGCCGGCCAGCTAGTTGCCTCTCAGGGTGTTGGGTCCCCATGTAAGAGTGGGGAGGGGGGTGTTGGGTCCGTGAGAGGAGGTCGACTTCTTCTTAATTGAATGCCGCCGGGGGGGGGGGGGGGGGGGGGGGGGGTCAGAACCCCCCGGGTCGAGTTTTTTTAACATGTGTATAAGTTGTGTCAGGCACATTTTAGTTCTCATGGCAGTGGCAGCAGAATGAAGTTTAACATGGAGGTCTCACCCTGTCTTCTGGAATAGATCATTCAATTCGTCCCACCTATCCATACCGAGGCAACCATCTGAGAAACCAAACAAGCCATTGGATATGTTTCTGAAGGGGGTGCATGGACTATCTGTTCCCACATCATAAACAACTCGGTCTTGCAAAGTTCCTCCAAGTCTAATCCTCAGGTTTCCAAATGCTGCAGATAAAGTTACAAATGACTTTTTGTTTGATAATGGAGTAAAACAGCCATCATTCTGCATGTCTAGCAGATCCATATGTATACCCAAAATGGAAGATAAATGGGTTGTTGATAATGGAGTAAACCAGCAACCACTGAATGTAAGTCCAAGGACATACCTTGAATGGCTTGAGCAAGAAATGGGTGGTCTAAATCCTGAATGTACGAGTCCATGGAAACAGCACATAAGAAATTAGTCCAAACACAAGTGGAATTGTAGCTTCCTAATAAGAAGAGAGAAAATAATATAAAGCATACCAAATTTAGAATTGAAGACTGACCCCACGGACACTGATTGTAGTTACACTTCTCCGGGGGCCACCAGTCAATTGTAGCACACACGTAACTCTCATCCGTTTCAGCAATCCTAGTTGAACCTTTAACAATGACCGTCGCCTCCTCCGGTTGCTCAGCCAAAGCCCGACAAGAAGCACGTAGACAGACCAGCGCAAGAAGCAGCAGCCTGACCTCCATCCTGTTCCTACCTGGGCCATAAACAGAGCGCAAAAATCACTATCCAAGCGTGGTGTTACCTCTGAAGACCAGCGGCACAACATTTCCACTTGAGTGAGTTGTTGTAAGATTGCGATTCGAAGCCCAACAAGAACGCAAAGTGTAAACAGTCAAAAGGATGCTCTTCGAATTCAACAACCGAACACAGAGCAATACGAACCGAATCAACTATTCGGATCAGTACTCAGTAACAGTCCGAACAGAGGTTTGCTTATTATATCCCAGAAAAGATGGCATTATTAACCCGGAGACACGGCGGAACTGGAGAGAAGCAAAGATCTCACCTTGGGAACTTCACATCTGCCGGCGCCGGAGAAGGAGGCGCAAAGTTCACCTCTCCCCGGTCCTGGCGGAGCCGCGCATGAGAGGCCGCACGGATCCGAACTCCGGAGCCGGATTGGGATCTCAGAGCACGGATGCGTTGCTTCCAGCAGGGATGACCTGCCTTGCCGCTGCTCTGCTACAGCTAAAGCGGCCGCAGCCCGCGGAGGTGGTCTCGTCGCCTCCGAGCAACGTGGCAACGTGAGGACAGGGCAGGATATGCCTCTGCCTTCTGTAGTTGCAGAGTATTCTCTGTAGCACAGCGGTTCCGTCGAATTGTTTGATTAGTTCAGGTGGTCTGCGCATCGGTTACTCGATGTTCTTTCACAACAACCGAATAACCATTGATTTCCATACCAGGGTGAATGGGCGAATCTTTCCGGATTTCCTGTGGTGAGATTGCAGAAATTTTTTGGTGCAGGGTAACGTGCTGAAACAGAGACGGATCTGGCTGTGCTTTGGAAAATGGGGAGAGCAGCCCGACAGTGACCGCGTGCTCACCCCAGGGGGATGCGTAGCCATTTTGCAGCTGTAGATCTGCAATTATTTAACGGGAACGTAGAGGATTAGTTGGACCGTCGTCTCGTGTCTCCTGGGTCAATGATTCGTTTAAAATCTGACGTACATGGTGGGTTAATTAGCTTAACCAAACTTATGTACTTTGACGCCGTCTAACGTGTGGACTGTTGTCGCAGCATCAACCCGTTCATCCTTGACTTCGATAGTACACTTCAACGCTACGCTTTCATGAAGATTTTTTTTCCCCTGTGCGTGAATGCGAAAATTTGATGACCTAGGGGACGTACTTTCATGTTGCTTCAGCTTCAATCAAACTTTGCGGGTGCCTGCACGAGCACGAAAGTATCAGATGTCAATGCCCTTCATTTTAGCTGAGCACATATGAACAAATTTTGCTCAACAAACCCTGGGATGTCCAGATTATATAGTGTGATCTCTTGATTACCGAACTTTTCAGGATGACCATGCACCTTCCAACAAAAACTTGAAGCAATGGTCACGCACGCCTAATACCTTGAAAGATGCCGTACTACATCCGTACGTACGCACTGAACCATGCGGTCTAGCCTCAAAACAAGCATCTAGAGCTGGTTAAATGCGTATCCGTTCGGTCTAAGCCTCAGGTGCACCGTGTACCGTAAGACCTGGAGGCGTCGTAGCAACTGACAGCATATAAGCGCGCGGAGTGACAGACAGAACAAGTTTCGTATTTCTGGGGAAGACCGCGAAATGTGGTTCTTAGTTCTAAACTGCTGAAGTGCTTAGCAAACGGAAAATGCAAGATCAACAATTCATTTCACAAAGACAAACAGCGTGATGTTTCCACAATGCCGGGAAGACCGCTGGAGACCGGAATCAAAATTCATTTCACCAAGTAGCTCTCAGATATCAATCACAATCCCCAGTTTTGTAGAACCATAGCACCGTTAACAAAAGCTAACAATCACGGGCAATGAGAATCTGGTCAATGCAAATGACAGTGGAATTTACAGCTGTTAACATGATCTTAACCTACAACCAATCAGCGCTACCCTGCTCCGAAATATGAAGCTCGGTTGAATGGGACAGGTCTATGAAAGAATTGTGTTTCATCTCTCGCCGAATCCTCCAAAATTACAACGAAATCGTTAAGCGGACCATCCCTCAGCTCTCAACAACGCACAAGAAATCCCGAAAATGAACGAGTCGGATGACAAATGGGGAGGGGAGGGGAGGGAAGATGCTCAGAGAAAGCCAAGGAGCACGGCAGCGCCGAGCACGAAGAGCCAGACGATGTGGACGAGCAGCAGCGCCTGCCCGGAGACGGGCGCCGAGCCGGCGCCGACCTCGCACTACCCGCGCTTCGCCACGCGGGCCCCCGCGCACGCGGCGTCGGGGCAGCCGCACCAGTAGGTGACCCCGTCGGCGCCGCAGACCGGGTCCGGGCGGAAGCACCGCACCGGGCACGATGGGGCGGGCCCGTCGCCGCCCCCGTCCGACACGGAAACCTCGCAGGGATCGCCGGATTCCGCGGCGGAGGCTAGGGCTTGGGCGAGGAGCAGCGCGAGCGTCGCGAGGAAGAGGACGCGGTGGAGCCCCACGCAGGAGGCGGAGGTGGAGCGGGGCATGGCGGCGTGGCCGGCGGCCGCGTGGTCGCCGGCGGGAGGTGGTGTTGGGGGCGGGACGGTATCAAGGCAGCTTTGGGAGGATGCGGCCGCGTCGGTGGAGGCAAACTGGCAAACCGGTCGGCGGCCGCTTTGAGAAGTTTCTGTCCGTTGGCAACGCGTCGGTTGTGTGCGCGTTGGGCTGGCTGGTCCGATTTGGCGTTGGGCTGGCCGCCTACTTTTGTCTCGTGTCACTGTGAGCGAGGATGAATTTTGGTTGATTTTGGCCGTTGTTATTTGTTTTTCCTTTTTTAATAAAAATGAACTAAGTAAATCCTGAAATATCAAGAAATGTCATCAATTATAATCAGTGGTAAGTTGGGATTTCAAAATTTTAATTTGAAACTTAAACATCAAGAAGGTTTTTTTTGTGTGTATATTCTCATTTCTGAGGATTGAGAAGTTCGACAGAACTGAGGATTGCCTCCCCTTGTAGACAAGCAATGCATCGCCTTGCCTAGCTTACTAGCTGCGTGCGATACTTTTCTTCCATCTGAATGGACAGTCGGCTTTTCATGATTTCAATCTAAACCCAGCCCGAAGAAATCAGTCGCAGACTATCAGGCATAGGAAGGCGGCTGGTAATGAAATTCAGGCATAAGCGCATTTCTGATTACTATACTCCTGAAAATACAAGCGATTCATCAAGTTTAAGAAAGAAAACAGTCATTAGCGTAAGTCCTAAGAGAACATAAGTGACATGATTTCATCTGAATACAAACAACACAACCCCGATATCGCTCACTGTCTAGCTTCAAACTTCCATGAAGAAACATGGTTCCATTAAGTACATGTGAAGTATCCCAGAACAATGAAATAAAATCTGACAACTCGGCCGCATTCCAGTCCGTCACCCAAAAGGATCAAATATTTCACTAGCGCCAACAGATGAAATAAGTTCTGGTGCTTTCTTAGTCAGCATCCATCTCCTCAAGAGCTGCCTGAGCAGCAGTCTTGGCCTTCTCCAACAGATCATTTGGGACCTGCAGCCAAATAAGCAAAATGTGTTTCATTTTCAAGTTTTTTAACATAAAGAATGCAAAGTTTTTGAGTCAATATCCTAGTACCTTCTGATGCTGACGGTTCGACTCATCACATATCCAGCTCAGCTCCAACTCAAAAGCTTTGTCCTTCGCTTCATCATGCACTCCATAAATTCTGCATTGAACAGATTGTTAAAACTCAAGTTTTGAGCAGAGAGTAGTAGCCTTTCCAGTTTCACTGGTATAATGTAAGCTCAAAGTAGAAAAGAAACTCGGCAACCTCTCAAAGCTAAAGACCCACCCCAAAAAAACCTGGTTTTGGTTAGTTTTGTTCATATGCATCACTTAATGTAAGAGTTGCTATCATATAATCTCTAGTAACAAAAGTTTAAGATTCTCTAAGCTAATGTTTGGACTACAATGCACTTCTAATTTTAAATAATATAAATCAGAATGAATGCAAACATTTCAATAGACAGTTATTGGGAGAAGTGAAACTGAAAAAAATTTCAATGCAAACATTTCAATGCACTTCTAATTTTGAATGTGTACCACCACACATTCAAGGCAAACGTGAAACTGGAAATTTATAAAGCAGCAAAATTTGTACTGATAGTGGGAGAAGAGGGACATACATCTTTGCAACTTCAATAATGCCTTCACGGCAGGTAAGCTCTGAAAGCTTTAACTTCTCTATCTCACTGCAAGAAAGCATCCAAAGAGTTAGATTCAGAATCATTAGGATTGCCATCAAAATGAAAGTTTTGCATAGTAGTCAGACAAATTCAACAAAAGTACACTTAACAGCAAGAGCTGAAATATTTCCCATATGTTAAAAAGCAATTCGCAAAACCTCAATCAAATTAGATTTAAGTCATTGTTTCATTACAAATAAGGGTAATATACATAAAAACCAATGCAAAAGCGTGCCATTAATTATACAAATCAATCCTGCCTACAACACACGGTGATGAATCCTGACCAACAACCATAATAAAAGAAAAATCTTATGTACGATAGTCATCTGTTAATGAAATGGTATGTGCTACGTACACATTATTCTATCAATATGCTAACATTGGCTTGTCCACTTTAAACTTCCGTGTATAAAGCAGTACAAAAGAATAAAAAGAATGTTCTAACTATCAAATAATCATACTATTAGATGCTAAGATGATATATGGAGGATTCTTCCTTCCTGTTTTTCTCTTCATAATAAACTGGCTGCAAAATATACACCTTTGCACTAAATATCAATGATATGTAATGGATTACTTTGTATGTATTGACAAGCATCTCAAAATAGAAAAAACAAATAAAACAATTGGAAACTGGTAAACTTACGTTTTCGCAGCCTGTCTTCCCTTCCCCAATGCAGCTCCAAAGTATTTCTGTTTAATATTAAAATTTATTGAACATTACATACTTCAAAATTCACAGGAGTCCTAATATCTAATGCTATTAATCAACAGCAACATCCATATTGAACATGATGTATGGAGGACATAATTCAAGTAAAACTAAAACAATAAGCTTATGCTGAGATTACTCTATAGTCTATATCAGTATGCTATAACATAGGAGACTAATAGTGTAATACAGTGACAACTTACGTAGGAGACTCCTGAGGGTTCTATCATGTATAGCTGTGGCCCATCCCTATCATAACCTCCAAGAATGACACCACAACCAAAAGGCCTAACACAACATAAATCAAGTTATGATCGACTACAGTAGCCAGAATAATATTAAATACGCAGGTCATGTGTCAAGTAATTGCAAGGCTCCCACTACTGTTAAATGCATTACCTGAGCCACCAGTATAGTGTACAGAGATGAACATAACTTGCCACACGGTCTGCCAATTCCTTCACCGAAATTGGTTCCCCATAGACCCTGGTGCAGCACAGTTTTAGAGCACAAACATATGACGATATGTTCGCGATCTAAATGACTAAGTTTGTGTAATCTAAATGACTATGCACTTACTTTTCGTAACTGGCAGCTTCTGATTTGGCCCTTGAAACAATTTGCCTCCCATCTGCTGCTAAACCTGCAACAGCCTGAAACAGTAAAAGTATTTCGTAGTTACAACGAATGTTTCACAAAACAGGCGAGCAGAACATGAAACTTCAATCAGTAGAAAACACATCAATGCAAGAGATTGAAAGGAAAAAATCCCAATATAAAAAAACCTTTGACACTTTGCCTTAACAATAATTACAACAGCAAACAGATAATGGAACATGTTTTAAACATTGCCAACCATCAACAGTAACACGTTAGACGCCTAAATAATATACATTTTTTGCCATCAATTTAGAGTCACTTGTAGAGAAGTTACCAAGCCAGAGTGCCAGTGCACTGAATGGATCCTCCTGTTAGACCCCTCCAGCATCATCTTTGATGTTACCAGCTTCTCCACACCCTAAAGGAGGAAACAAAAAAATCACAATCCGGTCAAGACATAAGAGCAGCTCTGGCAACTTACAGATTGGACTGAGAGAAAGACTGCACAAGACCAATCTTACCAGGACAATGCCGTCTTTGCACTTGATGCCAACAACAGTCCTGTTTACAAATACCATAGCATCACTATAAACTCACACAGAAAGAGGAACAAGCGAAGCTTAAAAATTATGATAGGGAGCATTCGAATCGAACCCGCTGTTGTCGACAGCCTTGGTGGCGTACTCGACCTGGAAGACGCGACCATCTGGAGAGAAGGTGGTAACGGACAGATCGTAACCTGTGCCTATGCTGCTCATCGTCAACTAGTACTGTCTTATCTACCCCGCAACTGTAAGCAAAATTTTAAAAACCGGTGAATAAGTATGCACAAATCCATGGAGCACTGATGGAGCATGAAAGGATCGCACAAAAATTCCAGTAAATAAGCCACTGTTACATCTCCACAGCACCGCGGCGGTAAACAAATCCGCAAACCCTAAACTGGATGGATTGGAGTGAAACACACACTTGGATTTCAGGGCTCGGCGATGGTAGGCCCGAATTAAAGGGGCACTCTAACCAAACTAGAGCATCCAAAATCGACGCAGGTATGAATCGAAGGGAGGGAGGGGCTCTTACCTGGATCTGTACCAAGGCGCGTTCCGCCGGTGCAGGCGGCGGTCGATGCGGCGAGCTCGTCTGTGTGTGGGTTTGAGGGGAGAAGAACGAAGACGAGATCGGCTTATGCGTTTCCTTCTTTCTTCCGGCCCAAGCCGAGAGCCCGAGACCCGATGAGACGGGCTGAACAGACCACGTTGCGGTTCGACTCGGGTCCGCGGATGAGGAGTCAGGGGAACGGTCCAGATTGCGCCTGGTCTGGTTCGAGGGTTTGGATGCTTTTAAACTGGGGAAGTGGGGGGATTGGACTGTTCAATTCATCTGTGATGGGTGGGATTCATTCATGGTTTCATCTTCCTTTTCTTTTTCTTTTTGGCAAAAGGAGCTCTAATTATTATTAGGTAGAAGAAGCATTACAATCAGAAGTAATGAGGTCAGATCACCTGAATAGGAGCCCTCGAAATTCATCTTTAACAGTACTTGCACACCTGAATAGGACCCTCCATGCTGTAAAAGCTGACATTTCTTTCATGACCTCGGCCACTCACTGTTTGCTTAACAAAACTCCCGTCCACATTAACTTTATCTATATGACATTATTTTTTTTTGGCGAATGACCTATATGACATTTGGTGGTATCCAACGCTGATCACTCAATTGTTCCCTGTCAGGCTTATGTTTTTTTTTCTTTTTTGCCGCCATCCCATAGCCAGCCATTCCCCTTCTCATCAGCAACACCTGAACTTTACCGGGGCATGAACTGTGAATCCCTATAGGCTTGATCAAGTCCCTTTGTTCGTCCGTACAATGATCAAATAGCCCGTCAAGGCCTGTACTCCCTTTGTCCCTAAATAGGTGTTACTGTTGACTTTTTGACATTACATTTCACCACTCGTTTTATTCAAAAAATTTACGCAATCCTCTATCAAATTTTACCATTACTGAGGGAGTATATCTGAACCGGTCCTCTGTTGAAAGAGGCCAGTACTGGCGCATTGCCTGACAGAAACTCAAATGCCAAGGGACACCTGACCACAGCATGGTAGTACACCTATCTTCTTCTCCAACACGGCATATAGTTTGATAAAAAAAAAAACCCACCGCATATAGTTTGATTAAAAAAAAAAGCCACCGCATATAGCACGTGGGTTTCTTTTATAGCTTCCTTTTGCACTTGCTTTATCAAATTATTATCTAATAAAGCAAATTACTAAACCAACGATTTGAAGTTTGAATTCACCTCCATAATCTGTTTTGTGTATATGCTCATCCAACTCCAAGATGTCCCCTATGCACAAGTACCTAACTGATTTTGTAAGTTTTTGTCGATGTAGAGGTATTTAAGACTACGCTAGCTAAGTTTATTTTCATCCTCGTGTTTTTGATGAAAAATTATGCAAATAGCAAAACTAGGTGCGACGACATTTAACTATGTTTCTTTTTTTCAAATTCTCTAAAAAGCAAGGACTCCACCGGTCCCTCTTCTTTCTTTCTTTTTTTTGAATCATCCCCAATTGCTTTGAATTGATAACAATAGATTAAATCAGTTAAGCATGGGCAAATTAGTGTGTTTTTTCAACAATATCTTGAATGTAACTTTTTTAGAATAGAATATTGGTTGACATCTGAAACAAAATAAGTTTATATTATTTATTTATTATTAGTTTATTACTTCCTGCGAACCTTGGCGCACGGTAAAGCTGTTGCCTTGTGGCCATGAGGTCATGGGTTAAGTCCTCGAGTCCTCAACCAGCCTCTTGCAGAAATGCAGGGAAAGGCTGCGTACAAAAGACCCAAAGTGGTCGGATCATTCCCCAGACCCTGCGCATGCGGGAGCTACGTGCACCGGGCTGCCCTTTTTTATTACTTCCTGCTAACCTCCTTTTAGCCATCCCAAATTACTTGTCATTTGCTGTGGGAAAGAGATCAAATGTTATTGTGAAAAAGAAAAAAAAAACAGTGTCAGTTCGGTGCAAGCGTGGACCTGTCGTGGAGGAAAAAAAAATGCGGACGTAATATAGCAAATGAATGTGACACAGGTCCCTTCAATTCAGTTTTTGTTCGCAGCTGGTTCAGACTTCAGATCACGCTCAAGGATGTTTCTGTACAATAGATGCATAATTTCTCAGACTGACACTCGAGGAAGAATCTTAAATTTCTGAGCATACTGACGATCAAGAGCCCGAAGTGACAACTATACAACGAAGTGAGAACTGACCTATATTTGGACGAATGAGACCTGACACTTTACTAACACAAATTATTAAGACCAAATGCAGGAGCCAGTCACACATATCAGAGCGAGAGCTGCACCGTGTACCTGCGCTCTAGTAGCTGAGAGGAAGTCTTGATCAGATCACACGAAAATGACGCGTGTTGGCATCGATCAGCATGAGTGTTCCGAAACTTGATGATGAACCAACTAGACTGTGAATGTGTCTGGAGTTTCCACACTATATACTGTGCCAATATCCACGATAGTTCAATATCCTCGTTGTGTGCAGCAGCGATCATAGTTCTTTCAGCGACGAAGCTGGCGTTGCACGGAAGTTCATCCAGCAATGGAACTGAACAATACAAAAGATTCAGAACAGAGGAATACAATTAAACACTTACATGCAAAACAAGTTGAAAAACGAGTTCTATTCTCTGTTCTCAAGGACTTGACGGAGAGAAAGGAAAATTTGAGGATAGATAAGCCTCATTTGGCCAAAGGCTCAAGCCACTTAAAACAAAACTAGTTTTATCCTGCATAGCTCTTGAACTATCCATCATCCTATTTAACCTATTTTTTCCAGCATACGTTTTAAAGTTCCAATTTGATATCTGCATGGTAAAATTTGATATTGATTCAGGACAATCCAAATACCATCCATTTTCCTAGGGACTTAATCAAGCAACATATCAGAAATTCCATCATAAGCCCCACCTTCTATCATAATGGCTACCAAAAAATTTTCGTCCAACAGCAAATGATAGAAAACCGATGATGAATTAAGAATACCTAGAAGCAGATATGCTGAAGCATGAATGACCTCGTCTTGCCATCTGGTGTAAGACCAATGCTCCGCATTTTTGTATACACCTTGTTGGCTAATTCTGTCTTGCCTCTCAAACAGAGCCCGTGGATGACTGCATTGTAGATAGAAGAGTCTGGTACGACCTCCTGTAAAGTTCAAAATTTATCAATGGATAAAACAAGAAATGTGATTGGAATTTGAAAACACCAAAACAGCGACCAAAACGGTGGAATAATTTCGTTTTGAAACTCACCAAGTAAAATAAGATGCTCCAGAAGTTTGATGTCATCATGCATCGATACATTATTGTTCCACAGTTCTTATTAGTCAGTAATTTATATACATTATCCTTAATTATCAGTCAGTAATTCAAATCAAGGGTATGACAAGAACAACAAGTAATTTATATTAAAATCAAAATTTACTTTGTAAACATAGATGGATCCAACCCATGTAATATATCAATGTCTAAGAAGCTGAATGCAAAGGCCAAACAGCGGAAGTACAGATTAGAACTAAACTATGACGACTGTAAAGAACATAAATCGACTGGAGAAATACATGGGAAATTCATTGGCAACCAGGAGTTCCCGCGCCCCCATTATAAAAAAATGAGATAATTTGACACATCACGCATAGAGTCACGTTAACATGCAAAAGATCATTTTCGAAATCATCTTTCATATCCAGAATTAAAAAACACAAGTGACACTGTTTGTAGATGATGAGCAGATAGATTCTTTCCATTTTGTTTCTGGGCATCTAGGACGATTTCAATGCTGAATTTTTTATGTAACTACTTAAGTTCACAAAATATAAAACCGATTACTGAAACACCTATGCAGTATGCACAAGAAGCTTTTCATAGAACCGAAAACACACAACCTGAGAAAGTTAGCCAAGGCAAGAACCTATTTCGAACTACCAATTCCTATGGTATTGCTCCCACATCTTTACTGATCATACCGTAACTACTAACTACGGCATACACCAAACGTGGAAGCATATCTAATCATACATTGTCGCCACAAACCCTGGAAGATTGCCATACACAGTGGTGACCCACCCTGGCCATAACTAAGCTCCACCAGTAGCCATACGATCAAGCAGGGATAGTGTAGCTACGAAGAACTATTGTGAGAGTACCGTCCATTCTATACGAACCCACACTAGAGCAAATGGAAATTTAGTTCTTCTTTGGCTGGTACAACAAAAGAACAGGCAAGAGTGAAAGTATTACCTCTAATATATCCTCTACTTCAGTCCAAAGAGATCCCCAGATGCAAGCTCGTATAACAGATAGAAGTGTAAATGTGTCCGGCGAACAACTTTATGAGTCATACGCCGGTACACCTTAAGAGCAACTTCTGGCTTGCAAGCAACCTCACAAGCACGTATCACATGATTGTAAGACACTGCTGATATTTCAGTCCGCTTTTCTCCATCATCCACAACAGCTGCAAACCATGTCCCATTGACCAAGCCGTTCACACGACATCAAAGCAATGTTGTAGAGATGATCATTTAAGACTGATGGATGCTTAGACTTAATTCCTTGGAAAAGCTCTAGGGCATCCCAACATCGACCAGACCTATACAATGCTGACAATA
Source organism: Eragrostis nindensis (assembly GCA_012490785.1). Taxonomy (NCBI): domain Eukaryota; kingdom Viridiplantae; phylum Streptophyta; class Magnoliopsida; order Poales; family Poaceae; genus Eragrostis; species Eragrostis nindensis. Next base: position 1,837 of record JAAXCT010002994.1, on the reverse strand, counting down.
ATGCACTCCATGTATATTGATCAGGCTTTAGGCCTGAAGATGTTAGCATACGGTACATCCTAAAAGCAAGCTCTCTTGACCAGCCTTCCCGAGTGCATTGATCATTGAATTCAACAAAATGATATTTGGTTTCATGCCAACATTCAGCATCCTGCTAAATGTGGACAGTGCAAACTCCCACATCCCTTCTTGGTGCAAGATGCAATGATGGCCTTCATTATGTCTTCGCTCGGATCAAGTCCTTTCCGGAGCATTTCCTGGTAAGCAGCGATTGCTAACTCAGACTGTCCACATTGCACAAATGTGCTGACTAGCAAATCATAGGTCATCAAGGTTCCACTCAAAGAATTTTCCTCAAGACTTCTCCATAATTTCTCCACTTGCCTCCAGTCTTTTGCTCGTCCACATGCAGATATCATAGTATTGTAAACGATCACATCGATGATTCTTTGAATCTTCTTCTTCTTGGATTCTCACCGAACAGTTGTAATGCAGAAAACATAGCCTTCAGTGCCTGCAACAGCCTTGAGTATCAAGGTATAAGTGGGCCTGTTGCCATTCCTTTCCCTTCATGAACTCAACATCCCATTGCATCTGGGAACGAATTTTGACGAACAAAGCAGGCCAAAAGGGAGTTGCAGGCATGAGCGCTTGGACGCAATCCTGATGCCCGCATTGAATCGAACAGCTCAGTGGCACTCCTGACTTTGTTGGATTGGCTGAGCCTTATCAGCCTTTCGACAGCGTCTCCTCATCCCGCTCCTCCAAGAAGTGCAGCCTCGACCCACGATGCTCAGATATACTCTCGGCTGCGGCACCGGCGCCGAAGGAGCCTTTCTTGCGCTCACCTCTAGCTTCTCCACAACGGCCGGCCAGCCTCGCCGGACGGCGACGCAGCCCTCGAATCTTGTCGCCATCGAAGCCATCAGCACCGTGCAACTTCACCATTCAGGCCCCAAACCCCCACATCGGCGTCCTCCTTGCCGGCGACCTCGGACTCAAGAACGCATGGAGCCGCCTTACAAACGCAACCCTCCGGCCGTAAACCATGGTGGGCTTTGGAGCTTTCACCTGAAGGAGTTGTCACCTCTGCACCGGCTTCCGTTTTGCAGACGGCATCTTGTGCCATGCCCACACCGTTTGCTGCGCAGGGGCAGTTCTTGGCTGAAGGAGCGGCGGCTCGTGCTGCAGCCGCTCCAACCGTAGCCATGCCGCCGTGGATGTTCACGAATCCAAAGATTTCATCAACTGGAGAGGAATCTGTTTGCTGTCCGGAAGAATCACCAATCCAGGAAAGGGGAATTGGATGGAAATCTGGCGGAAAAAAAAAAACAGTCTTGCAGTTCAGATGGATTGGAGACAGAGTAACCGCGAGAGGAGCGCGAGGCAGAGCAGAGGGAATGGGCGGAGCAGTGGATGAGGATTACAGATGAATCCGACGAGTTCGATGGGCCTGAGTTATGATAGGCCTAAATATTTGGCTTGGCCCGAGTATCCAAGTCCAAACACCGGTTAGGCCCGGTTGTCGTGTTTATTTTCTTCGCGGGTGATGATCCGCCGACCCTGATTTTGCCGTCAGTAAGCTCCATTTACAAGTGGAGTTTTCAAAGAAATTGATGTGGTTTAAATTGTTTTCACGTAAAATTTGACGAACTGAGGCGAGCGGCGACGACGACGGGATTGAATTTACCGTGTTCCTCATTTCGAAGCTACTCAATAAGACCGATCCTTTCAGCCTTGTGGCCTTGACCGTGTGAACAGTCCATGCTAAATAGCTCCTCGTTACGAGAACACATCAACACGATAATGAGAACCGATGTATTGCGGACTTCCATTT